>NW_011627240.1:975170-1065950 GCF_000204515.1 Acromyrmex echinatior | reverse complement strand
AATTCAAAATTTAGAAAATAATGCGTTTAAAAAACTGGAGGTAATAGCTAAAACATGGCGGACTAATCACAAGTGATATCCGTATAGCGTCACTCTGATTGTAGGCTCTCTACTGATTACGACCGAGAGGACACATCCTGCATTCTAGTATTTTAAAGATGATTCTAAAGCTTCCTGTTTTATCACGTAAACACGTATAATTTTTGTATAAGAATTACTTTTTTCTCTTTCACCGATTCGAAAATCCTTTTCCAGGATTAAAATATACGCATTAATATGTATTTGGATATTGGAGTTTGTGCCGAGAACAATCAAAAATTTCGAAATTGATATATTTTTTACAATTTTTTAGTGTAACATAGCATCTTAGCTGTGTGTCAAGTCGTGACAATATTTATTCGATATGAAAGCTTTGCAAATTGCACGTACGAAATAGTGATATCCAGACACGTAGTTTACATGAACAAACAACGTCGAATTCTTAGAATTAGACTTAGACGCTTTATCACGACAAATTTCTCATACGAAAATTGACACGTACGGATAACTGCGTATCATAGATGATTGCGTGAGATATTACTGTGTAATATAAAAAGACATGTCGATGTGCGGCGCGCTGCGCGATATCTATTGATTTCGTCGGAATTCGAGTTTTAGAATCCTCTTAATGATCCTCCTAAATTTAGGATCTCCGTTAAATTTTGAACGAGGAATTTGCCTATCAAACTGATATTATTTATCGTCATTTTGACGTCAAAATGATGACAGGCTAGGCTAGTACAGGTATAATTATTAATTAAGTAAATACTTAATTAATGATAATATAACATCAATTATTATAATTTCACATTCAATAATATAATATTCTAATCAGCAGACAATGTTTTTTAAATGTTTATTTCTCATTAATTTTACATTTTTCACGCACGGAATGCAAGAGATCCGGTTTCGACTCTCGGCCGAGGTAATATTTTTCGCAATAAGAATTAATTATTTACAGATTTTAATATGTCATTTAACATTATTAAAATCGTTTTGAAGAATATCCGAATAAGCATAAAAAATTAGTTAAATTGCTAGTCATTTTAACTCGTATATTACTGCTTTAGTTTAGTGGAGTTAGCGTTTTAAAACCGAAAAATCATTTCGGCGCGCGTTTCTAAGAACTACATACGTACTATATAAATTCACACAAGAATCATATAAGCATTTAAGATCCAGGTAGACTATTTAAGGCTTTGATTTCTATAGTTTGTGTTTGTTTAACGTTTATATAATAAATATTTATTTTACATTATTTATTTATTTAAAATGTGGTGATAAGAAATATTTATTTCACATTTATTTAACGGTACGTTTAGTAAATGTTTATCTCACATTAATTATTTGTTTGAAATAATGGTTTAAAGAAACATTTATTTAATGATTATTAAATCTTTTTTAAACGTTTACATGACGTTTAATAAATATTTGTTTTTTGTTATTTATTATTTTAAAATATGATTAAAACAACATTTATTTAACATTTATCTGATGTTTATTATAAATATGTAAAAAATATTATTTTCTGAAACTCAATTAATAAAAATGGATCAGAATAATAAGTAATCACGGAAGAGAAGTTAACACAATATAATTGTGTTAAGTATGTACCATATATGGATAATAAGAACTGTGTGTATCGATTAGTTATAAGTGTCGTGACGGATAAGATATGAGACTCATAATCCTGAGGTCCCAGATTCAAAACTCGGCCGGTAAGGGAAAAAGATTAAAATATAATTAAAAATTAGAAATTAATTAATAAAATTATAGTCATTTAAGGTTTTAGGCACTGTTGATGAAAAAAATAAATTAAAAAAAGATTACATTTATTATTTTTTCTAATTTTGTTTAAATAATTTTAATATTAAAAAAACGTTTTTTTAACAGTAAAGAAATGTTTCTTTAAATTTTAAATAAATGATTTTAAAACGTTAAATTTTTATTCAAATGTTACAATAAACGTTTTTTTAATCAAAAAAGGGACTTAACCCATTATTTTTAACGTTTTTGAAAATGTTTTTAAAAATGTTTTTTAAATATTTTTTAAAACATTTTTAAAAACATTGTCTGCTGATTGGGATATTGTAACCATATATTTTATGTAATTGTTATGCATTGTTGAGTGTAAAATTATAAATCAATGTTATAAATCAATGTTATAAATCAATGTTATTACTTTGTGTTTACTGGGAGATATTTAATCGTTAATCTAGGAATAAAGATAAAATTTTGCAATAATCTTTTAATTGTGAAATTTAAAATTCAGAATTTAAAATTCTGAAGAATTCTGAGAATCTCCTCTTATTAAAAATAAGAGTTGTTGAATTTTATAAAAACTGAGAAACTAAAATTAAAATTAATTTATTGATTTTTATTGTTGTTGTATTGTATGTATTTGTGCATTATAACGCTAATAAAATTATAGAACAATTTACATGCTGATCTCAATCTCTAATTTGTTTTGTGACGTTTACAATCTTTATTGGATGTATTATACTTATAACATTCGATTACGAACATGCAAGTAGTTTTTAATACAAATTGGCCGATTAGAAACGTCGCGTCCCATTCACTTTCGCTGACGAAAGCGAGGACATGTACATGTATATATGTATAAGAAGCGACTAGTAAAAGAAGAAAGAATACTTTTGAGATTGTATATTATAAAAATTGTATATCGTGTAGTGATTGCGTGACTCACGTAAATGTAATTAGAGACAAATACTTAATTTAGTCGAGTAGCAATAAAACTAATACGGATTGCAATGTAGATTCCAACTTGTTATTATCTTAGCAGCACGTTAACTAGTCGATAAGTCGATAAGTCGATATTTATGCCCGCGTAAAAAAAGAATAAATCTAACGTAATAAAAATTAAGTAACATACAAAAAAATTGTGCGCGAAGACACAGGAACGGCATGTTTTTGTGTAGTAAGATAGCAGTAATAACTTGTGTTTTATGAATGCACCGCCATGAGATGTATTTACGAGGGTAATTGACCGTTCATGATGCTGTGAAGATGTAAGTGGAGCGAATACTGGAGTTATCCCTCCGAGATTCGCTAGCTTATTGATTAGAAAGCCGATAAATGCGTGTAACAAACGATAAGTATTGAAAAAAATGTCATTCGAATATAGATTAATCAATATAATTATCCAGATATTCAAGTTAAAGAATTGATACGTTAATCTTATTAAGTGTTTTCCTCAGAGAATAGAGAGCTATCAAATTAAATTTATTGACAAATAGGAAAGAAATTGGTTGTAGAGATAACATTCTGCAGATAACAGATTGCACATCCCTTACAGAAATTGTCAAATTGTATACTGAAAAGTAATGGTTAATTACTTTTTGAGTATCAAATCTCAGTCTCCAGAATTTTTTTACGTAAACGATTTACTGGGACGTTTTTATACCCTAATTAAAATCATTATTGTTAACAATTTATTGTATATTATTGGTTTCCCGTTTTATTATAATATTTTACATTATATATATGAATTTAATTCAATTTTCTGAAAAAGGAAAGCAAACAAATGTTAAACGAAATATTAAACTATTTTAGTTGCTTATTATGACAGTTTTTAAAAAATAAGGATTTTAATTAATATAATTTTTTATTATTTTTTATTATAGGATTTTTGATGAAATTACATTAAGAAATTCGTAAGAAATAATTATTAAGAAAGAAGAAATGTAAAACGATAAAAAATTCATAAAAAATGATATTTTACAATAGTTTACATTTTTTCGCCGTTTGGGATGTAAAAATACTCCAGATGATTATTCTTGTATTAATACTTAAAATAAATTACTTTCAATATTAAATTAGATTTCTCTGTAAGGGATCCCATGTCAATCCGATCATTGCTTATATATGGTATTTGTTCATATAATTAGCGGTAGGTAACGTTGCACGCAAAGCGTGCAACACAAGTAGCGATTCGAGTAGTAAGACTCTTTAAAGATCGCTTAATCCTATTTGGGACCTACTTTTAAAACGTGCGGGAGAGAAAGTAAGAGGAGCTGCCGATGGAGTGACGGCGGTCGCGTGCTTGAGAAAGTAAAGTCCCTTTCGCGCATAGAGATGTACACTTGCGTATATACTTGCGCCGATATACGCGGCTGTGTATACCATATATATTCGCCAAACTGATCTATATGGGTCGTGAAAGGAAGTTAGTGTGACTAGTGATGCATAAGAGTTTCATCTCGAAATCCTCATCTTGTTTGGAAACTTTTATATCTAAAAAATCATTTTTCACTCAATTATAATTTATTATAGCATAGAAAAAAAAGTAATAACACAAAAATTAAGATAGATAGGAAATTCTGAAATTAATTAACCATTGATATTAAATTAAAATTAATCTATGTTAATACTTATTAATTTAAGATTATATGTTAATTGATTATATGTTTAATGCACTTTACACAATATTTTATACAGTTTAAGATTAAATTAAGATTGATTTGCATTATTTAATTTTACATTATACGTTAAGTTATTCCATATAACACATAGCGCGTAATATTTTACAGAGTTTCTAACAGAGTTAATACATCATTTATAAAGCAATAAGCTTTGCAAATTATTGGAGCAAGTATGATAGCACATTTTCCTTTTACGAGGAAGATTACGAATAGAATCCTTTTATATCGCTCTAATTAACGTCAGTCTTGTGTATTACACGTGAAGTAGTAGCTATTTAAAATAATTACTTTACGATTTTTGCGATAAAAAAGATTTTCATTTCATAAGCTTGATTCCTTGAACTTACTACCTAACGTAATTTCTCGAGTATAAAATAATGTTACGCTTTTTAACTTTTTATAGTCCGATTTTTATTAATTATTTGTCATTAACAAAATGATAATTATGTTATATACTCTTCGTAATATGTTATTACCATTTATTAACGATGAATAATAGATTTAAAATGTATGATAAATTAATTCTTTAAATAAAAGCTCTTTTTGTATCTCTAAAACTGCGATAGATACTATTTTATATAGTCAGTTACCATTAATTTCCGATTTTTAAATATATTTTAATATCGCGCAACAAAGTTTCTATCAAGATTTATTTAATGCAGGATGGCAAAAAAATTTGTTTAAAAAATTTTATGTTCAACAAACCATTAATAACGTATATTGAAAAAAACAACTTTAAAATTAGTTATATCTTAAATACCGACAATAATAATAATTAACTTTCAACATTTAGTTTTGATACTTTAAGGTGTTTCGGGAACGCTTCGATGATGCCCTCCCTCACGTATCTTTCCATAAATAAATTCTCCTAACCATAGAGCTTCACCAACAGACGAAAATTTTACAATCTTTTTGATACTTGATAAGATGTAACTAATATTCCAAAGTTTATTTCATTTTAATATACGCTACTTTAGTAACGTACATTTAACAAAAACAAATTTTGAAACAATTACGTTTAATTTTGAAATGACAATTATTATTACTTGGGTAATAATTTAATAAACACACAAAACTATGTAGCTAAACTTTTTTCTCACACATTCTCTGTACGTCCTCGATTTCAACAGAAAGACCACACAACCGCATTTCATCTCGTCTGTCTTTTTCCTACTTCCGCAGAAATTATAGCTTATTATTAGATAAACTCGTTACTCAATACTCATCAATGCATCAATGTAATGACGTGATTGCACTGATAGATTGTCTTTTTCATTTTCGCTCTGATTAATATTACATGCAGTAGTCATCGCATTCCACGGGTAGATATTTATCTATTCGCGTCACAATAGTTGCGCGGGCACGTATTGTATACGCAAAAGACTGTGCAACCGTCGCCTAATTGTATCTCGGCGTCTTAGGCTTCCTTAACATTGCACAATATAAAACACGGACCCATTTTTCTCCTTTTTTTTTTATTTTTCTACAACATTAATGTTTCTTTATTTCAATTAATTTACTACTTTGCACGCGCCTGAAATACCTATCGAGTTGTGCATTGACTTTTTAGAAGCCTTTGGTTGCGGATCGCATACAATCGAATCAACATAACTCTAATTGTAAAATAATTCTTGAATTTTTAAAATAAGTGCGGTTTATATGAAAAATATTGTAATTATTTTTAAAAAACGAATTTAAAAACAAAAAGTAAGGAATGTATTAGGTGTTGGAATTAATTCGTAGCGTTTTACAAGTGATGGGAAGTACTTTCATTAATGTATTTTTTAATGCTCATGTGAAATAAATAACATTCTTTCATTAAAAAACGCTACGAATTAATTCCAACACCTAATATTTAAATTATTTTTTATTATTATATATTTTTTACTTATTTGTACGTAAATAAACATTAGAAATTGTAGCTTTTAGGCACCTATTATGTCTATCTTTTCACTGATAACAAATTAATTTGTTATTAAATGAAATTTTGATATTCTAGCTCGTTTACTTTTTACATATTGCAGAACATACAAATGATATTAATCTCTAAATGATATTAACTTGTTTTTTATCCGTATAGGATAATAATCATTATAGATAGTGATATCTAAAGAACAGAAGAAGAAACTGTCAGACTTCCGGCAATGAGAGATATAATTTGTTCGCGAACCTGTCGTGAAGTCGCGATAAACACGACGGATACGCTGGACTTTCGAAGTTCATGGAGAAAGTTACACTTGGTTGACTTTAGGTATACAGGCGGGTGCTAAGCAACTTGTCTAGACAAATAAAAAAAGAAATGATGATTTCGCGATCGTGCTCTTTCGACCCAGTTCTTGCACACTTTGTGCGCATTCCCAATCGCGACATTCTTACGCCGCGAGTCGCTCTCTACAATAGAATTTAATCGGAGAACACTTTCGATTTTAATTCAGCGCGTTCTTCATGCCAATTTTTTTCTTTAATAGATGCAATTCATTGCTGTTAACGAACCTTATTAATTAGATAGGCTCATTTATCTATGTTATTGTTAAAGCGAGCGCATGAAAGGTGTCATTAGTTTTTTTTTAAATGTAATTTCTAATTACAAGCAGTAGAGATTTATCACTTCGTTGGAACTCGAATCCGCATACTTAATGATTCGTGTTTTGTCACTCTCACTAATGCAGATAAGCATTACGTTTCAAGCTTACTGTGGTCAGCTGGATCGCGTTCACTCAAAGAGATAGTTCAGGTAACAACGTACTAATCCTATGTCTTCGAGGTGTCAAAAAGGAGAAAGGAGTTAATAATGCGTTGTACATGACGTATGTAACATCTTTTGCTTTCGTTTTCAGTTAGAATATAATTTGCATAAATTTTTGATGGTTTTGCATATATAAATATGTAAACATACAAGTAATGGTTTGTGTACCTAATTTTTTAATATTAATTTTTAACTTTAAACTGTTAATGATTAAAGAAACAATGATAATCTAATTCCTGAAGTTAAATATTTTGTTACTTTTAATTTTCCATATCAAAATATAAATTAATCCATTTCTGTGATTGAATTGCTTAGTTTTAATGTAGATATATTCATATTAAGCACTTAGTAAATAATAAATTAAAGAGTCATATATTTAATTCATTTCTTGAGTTAAATTATTTAATTCCATTATTTTATTTAAATTAACGACACATTGAATAGGAATGACAATTTGATGAAAATTCATTACACTTTTACAATTAAAAATAACTCAAAAATTGGACATAATTTGAGCTATTTTTAATTAAGTACATTATGGATTTATAGTATTGCTTATAATTACAATGATTTTACAGCTACTGCAGGATTCTATAAACCAAAAAAATATCATCACAATTTCTTCACTTAAAAAAATTATTCAAGATTTCTAATGATACCTTATAATTTGATGAATCACAGCGTTTATACGTATCATAAATTCCAATTTCCCGGGTTTTTTCAGAATAAACTTGTGTGTTTTTCAGAATAAACACATTGAAAAAGCTGGTTATCACATTCTCGTCTTACGTCCTTGCAATTACGATATTACCGAAACGAATCCATGAGATTCATAATTCACATTATCAACGCGTAGGAATGTTATGGCAATCAGCGAAGGCCGATCTCGAAAGTGATTAGGACGTCACCGATCATGATTACAAAGCTCGCAGGCGAGTCCCCTGACAATCGTAATTCGTTTTCGCGCAAATTCAAGTATGAAAAGTAACATATTAGAGCTTTACGTTGAAAAATAATTTTATCAAGATTGTTTCATCACTTTTCTTCGACTTGTCACCGACTTTCACCATCATTAAATAATAATTCACGATGCAACGATTTCCTGATGCCCATCGTAAATTCGTAAGAACGGGAATATCCCTGATAAAATGGCGCCTTCTTCTTCTTAATGGACCAAATTGCTGATCTTAACGCGAGTTAAGAATTTCTCAAAAATTCCGAATTGTAATTTTACAGACAATTTATCATTTATTTATTTATTTGAGATTTAAATAGTGCTAACCCAGATTGCAAAAATATTTTATTACGTTAGCTTAATTAGACCAATTTAAAAGAACGCGGTGTATTATAAAAAATATACATATGAGATTAGTATATGAAAAAACATTACTAAATTTTAATAACATTTTTTCAATTTTAATAAGAACTAAATATTTACCTATAGTAAGTAAATATTTATTAAATAAAAAAATGATAGTTGAATCAAGTTAATGGTTTTTTTTTAACAAATATATATAAATATAAATTCTTACATTTAGTGTTATTATTTAGGGGAAGTCTAGGTAAAGCGGATGTGTTAAGGTTTGGCAAGAAAAATGACATAATTAAAATTAAGATCAGAAATCTTTTTTATTCTCATAATTCTATTAATAGAATCAGCTTTAAATAAAATGAAATAAAATTTAAAAACTTGAACATTTAAATATCTTTTTAGTCAAAACGTAAAAAAAGAGAAATCATCTGCTTTGCTCGACTCCTCTGGGCAAAGTGGATAGGTCACTCGAGCAATGGGAATAGAAATCAGTGTTGGCAGTCACAAAAGTAACTGCCAAATCCTTTCTATATAGTACAGCCTTTACGAACTCATTGGAGTACTGACTGTACTGAATCCAGTCTTTGAACAATGGGTCGATATATTCTTTGGAAGACACATCATTGTGTTGTGGACAAAATAAAATAAAAGTAAGACCTAAACAATCATATCTTTTATTCAATCGAAAGATCTTCTATCCTTCGTCTTTCCAGTATTTTCAGTGCAATCACATATTCGCTTTGCCCTCATTCATTTTGCCTAAAGAATCTACTTGGCGTAAATTTGGAAAGATTAGATTAAATTTAAGCAACAAGTGAAAAATTTTAATCTTGAATACACATTTAAAAATAGAATTCTTATAAAAAAATCATTCACAATGAAAGAAATAATTATTACTAATAATTAAGCTATGTACTTTAGCAAAAAAATCGCAAGAAAATAGACAATTTCTTTTATTTCTCTATAAAAAAAAAGAGCACAATCTCATATATTGTTTCGCACAAACGAGCACAATCATATATTCGCACTTTCATGTGTCGACAATTGGTCATTCCTTCAAGAGTTAGATTTATAGCATTATCTCAGATAGATAAGCAAAAATAAAAAATATTCGCTTTGCCCAGGAAAATATTTGCTTTGCCTGGACTTCCCCTATTTAATTAATAATAGAAACCCTCTCTAATCAGTCACTACACAAGACGATTTGAGCCAATTTTTGTATGCTGAGTAGTAATTTTAACAAAATTGACAGAGAAAGAAATATATTAGTATCTCTGTCTAATCTTAACGCCGCGTTAGTTTCGTATCGCAACTCTAATTAAAGAATCTCTCGTTAGTATTATTTAAACATTTATTAAAATTTAGTATACTTTTTCAGTATATATGATAGCTCATTTGTGTCTTGTCTATTCCTTTTCTTTAAAACACTAATTTTAGAGAAGAATAATAGTTGAATAATATTTCTTTCTTAAAAAAACACATACACAATCTTATAAATACAATCTTCTTTAAAAGTTAAAGTATATATAAAAATGCTTGTGTATCCATAAAAATTAATTCAGATACAAACAATCTATTGTATGTAGTAAAGGATCGAAAAATTATCATGTGAACTAAAGGACAAAGAACAAGATATTTTTGTAAAGTACGAAATTCAAGAAAGGTTTCCATTTTTCATGCTCTTTTTCAGTAAAACAATAGTTTGTACTCATTCTCAGAATAGTCGACTGCAGTTAATTGTTTCAAACTGTTTCCTAAACGTCCACAACGATCCAGCAAAGCGTGAAAAAATATTTCGCGAATTTGAGATGCTTTATCTTTATGGCTTTTTACAATGCAACAAGCAAGTCATTTATAATTAAAAGATTTTAACTTTATTTTTATATATTGTATTTATACTTGCTTATTCGAGCAAAACAGATCTTGTCTAATAATATTTATTTTGCGTCAATTTATATTATACAATTTCCACAGTTTAGGCAAACTGCTCGCCGATTATTTATTAATCTTGATACACAATCCTAAATGAAGATAGAATCATATATAATATTACATAAACTGAAATACAATTTAATAATAATGTTAAAGTTTTGAATTATTGAAAATAATTTTTTGCAAAAAATACTGACGTTATTTTATATACAAGATATTTAATTATTATCTGATTATCTCTAAATTCTTTGGATTACAGATGTTTGATGATAGATATGAAATTTTTTTTGCGTAATGATTTCTACATGATTTGTGATGTACTTTTGTTTGTGTGTTTTTTTTAAATATTTATACGAACTCTCACCTTAATTAATATTATAAGATAGAAATGTCAAGTGTCTGTAACTTTCTAGTAAGAAATCAGGTACCTGTATCTTACTCATTCTATGGAAATCATTAATGAACAAAGGAATAATGCGGCGAGAGATTAGGTGGACCATTGTAGATTTTGATGACATTCAGATGTCATTTCATCCTTTGCAATTCTAGGGGACGTGATTCTTTTTAAATTGCGCTCTTTTACGATAATTTTATTAATTTATCTCGAATATCTGAAATAAAATATTACTGTATACTAGCATTATGATAAACTCATTATCATCATTAAAATATATAACACAAAAATATATATAATTTATACTTGAAAAAAGTTAAAATTATTTTGACATTATTGTACATCTTTCCTGGAAAATCTCCATCATTGCCGGATGTCAGAAGGTATTACGAAAGCTCGATGATCGATGATGAATAAAAAAAAAGGAAAAAATAGAAAGAAGAGAAGAGTCATTTTGGATTATCGGACAATCAAGGATCCTCCCCGGATCGGGCACCGGTTAGTTTTATTTTTTTTTTTTATTTGGATGCCGAGGATTGGTGATGGCGCCGGCGGCTGTCACCTCGCACGCGACAGTGGGGAGACACTGCGAGAGAGTTTTACGTATCGAAATGAAACTACTCGACGGAGAAAGTGAGAGCAGACGTAGCAGTGCCGGCGGACATCAACGACGAGCAGGCGGAGTCCCTCGACGAGAGAGGATAGACATGGTGCGAGCCTTCCACATGGCGTGGAGCTTTGCCACCGTGTGGTAACCGATACGCTCCATCGGTCGTTCACGAAGTGTTGGGTTTCAAAAAAGAAATTTTTCTTTCGGAGAATCGGGAGAATCAGATCGAGAGATTGGATAATCTTCAGTGTAAGACTTGACAGGGTTAAAGAAAACAAGTGCAAGTGAAGAAAAAAATGAAAAAAACGGTGACTTTTTAAAGATACGAAAGATAGGAGTCCTAAAGCTTGACAATAACGGAACTAAGACAGTATTTCGAAGATTCGAACACGACTTTATTAGTCATCGAAGTGACAAAACCTTATCATGTCGCGATAACGCACGACTACGCGAACAAGACGTTATATAGCTTCTTGCAATAATTTCGAGAGTACAACCGCAGGTTCGGTCTTTGCTGTTCTGAATATGTAGATTACGAGTGCGCGGGCGTTTTGTGATTGTGGAATTGGAAGATAATCAACGACGAACAATATCTTGCGGTGATAAAAGCAACCACCTGTCGCGACGGTACCTTCAATTGTGTTATGGTGCTGAGGACTACCTCGGTCATACGAGGCAGACGAAGAGGTCGCAAGAGAGCGGGCGGCAGGAATAGTGTCCTGGCTGGTTCCTCCTGAGAAATCGCTCGCATTGCTTCGATCAGCCGAGGAGAAATCCGGGAAGGTCACGTCTGTTGAATCGGTGAGTGCAATCTCACGCCGATTTGTCTCCCACTTTCGTAGACCGCTGGTCTATTTTATTCCTCGCGTTTTCTATTTTCTAATCTTAAAACGCTAATATAAAAAGAATACGCGCGAAATCTGGGAATAGTTCACACGAATAAGATAAAAGCAGAGACTAATGAATATTGTTAGCAGCTCGCGGTGTGAATATTATATAAAATATTTCTTAAAACTATGGGAAGAAGAGGGGATATTACTTACTTAGCAGGGAGAAAGCAATTCGAAAGAGAAAAGTCTGTTGCATTTCTATAACAAGATGCAATTTAAGTTCATAATTTGAGATCGTCGTATGTGTAGTTCATTATTGCGGAGAAACAATATTAGAAGCAGGTGTTTGCTAAAACAGTGCAACGCGATGAAAGATCTATCTCACGATCAGAAGCACGTTTCTTTTTCTTCTTTTTTTTTGTTAACAATGCAAGATGAACTTCGTCCATTGATTCAATTTAGTTTTGAAAATGAAAACTTTCACCCATTTTATCGCGCGCTTGATTGTACGAACGATAATCGTGGAGAACACATAGCAAAGCAGATCAAATTTATTCGATTTATTGTCGGAATCGACGCAATGGGTGAAGGCACATAGAACGGAATGCCCGGTTTCGTTTCGTTTCGTTAAGCTTAATGTGTGATTAAACGGCAGTTACTATAAAAGCGAGGAGAAAGCAAGATTGGCTTCGTGGAGAGCACCTATCTTTCCAAAGAGAGGCTATCAGTCGTTTCTTACGTATAAAAAGTGTGTTAAGCGAAAAGTGCAAGCCGATGCGTGCGGTGATTTTGGCGCCTGGAAGCGATCGGTGTCAGATTCTCAACCTGGATTTCAACATAATACGACATTAAGTTTAACAATCGCGTTATGCTAGTGATTTCTAAGCTTAATAATAATATAGATTTAATAACAGGAGCCTGTTAAGGAAGGAATGTTCCGATTGAATATCAATTTTAGATAATTCTCAATTGCATTAAAATTGGTTTCAAAAAAAGAGTATCTTCTTGTAACTGAATAATTTTATGAGACCAGATTATCTACTAAATTTCCCGTATTTCCCGTATGAATTTCACCTGCATACTCCACCTTTACCAAGTAATTGTATTCATTAAGATTGCAATTCATGCAGAAACTTGAAACACTAAAGATACAAAATAGTGGCCGACAAAAACGTTGCGCTCCTCGAAATTTTTAGGCAGACACGAAAACGGTTACATTTTTAGTAATTTTACGAGAAGAAAGTTCTCTCTGATTTCGGAAAGTAGACATGGCTTCGTAAAAGGCGCGTGATCATTGGTTTAAAGCGCGATTTTCGCGTCACGTGGCGCCTCAGAAGAGATTTTTTTAAGCTGCCATCCTCGTAGGCAGTGAAAGTACTTCCGTTCTTTCTCAAAACGAAACGCTGGCGACGTCGCATTGAGGATGCACGCTTCGGTACCGTTGTATACGCATTGCCCAAACACTTCACGTGGTTTACGTAACAGAATTCGATAAAGGTCTGAAGAGAGAAACGTGGAAGAGTTGTACCATCAGGCTTTTGACTTGTCACTTAAATCGTCTAGCAATAAGCGTCGTGAGAGTAAATCTTGTAATTCTCAATAAGGCCTGATTTACACATTTTTTATTAGCGTGCTAATTTTTTAAAAGACTAAAGAAAATTAGCTAAAACAATATAAAAATCTATAAATATTAAAATCTATAAATTATATTCTTAGTAAATTATATTATTAGTTTTCTAGTTAGAAGACTAGCACGCTAGTGCTAATTATTAATAGCAAACAATCAATAAAAATATATTGATTTATCCTTCTTTTGATTTTTATTTCGCAAAATGTAATTTTTACATAACTGTCCGCTGAAAAGCAATCATTATTGCACATTTATCATTTGTGATCTTGAAAATGGCCCAGAAACAAAATGGCTAGCGCGCGAGAAAAGATTTGTTACACAATGGAAAGTGTTCGTCACGAAAGATCGACGAATTAGACCGCGAAAATGCTTACTCTTTTCAAGGCCGTGAATAAGATCCATAGTTGCGACGTCAAGATTTCTTCAGAAACCGGTTTCTATCCTCCGAAAGGAAACGCGAATAGGTTTTCGAAACATATTAAGGCACAAAAACGAATTTCGAATATATTGGGTCATCTAAAAAGATGTGTGTTGATGATCATATATCTAGTGACAAAGTACCGCGGATACATTTTAGATGACCCAATATTTATATTGAGTCTCTGTTCAAGTCTTTATCTACGATACTTTCCATCGTTTTGCTTCGGCAGAGAAAAGTCGATACAGAAGCTGTCACATATCCGGAATGATTGCGACAATGAGAATGAGCAATCGAAAGATAAAAGTCTCTCCGCTTAATACAACGTGAACTTGAACAGGTTCGGTCTGTATAAATTTATATAACAGAGTCAGCAACATCAAGAGTTAGCTATTATCTTAATGGCTAAGTAAACATAAAAAAGTAAAGTTTATTTGTTCCAAAGTAGATTAACATTAATTTCAGTTTAATTTGCTTTTCATCGTATCCTAAGATCTATTTCTGTCAATATAGATTAACTTTAATCTTCATTTAACTTATTCTTTATCTTTTTATAGTTCTAAGGATTAGAAAAAGATAAAGAGTAAGTTAAACCGAGATTAAAATTAATCTATGTTGGTAAAAATGGACAGTTCTCAGAATTAAAAAAAAATGAAGAGTAATTAAACCGACTCATATAGCACACTTTATTTGAAAAATATCTTAAGAACATTCTTAGAATATAGAATATAGGGAGATCTCCCTGGGAGATTTATTTTATACAAGGGAAGTAAATCTACACATTGGTAATCTTTATTATTATATTTTAATTTGTTATTATATTTTTTTTATTTAATTTACTTTTCATTTTTTTAATTCTTAGAATTAGAAAAAGATAAAAAGGAAGGTGAACCGAGATCACAATTTGCATTAGTAGAAATGAACAAGTGAACTGATCCTGGAAGCGCACTTAAGCTATTATAAATTCTCCCTATCATTACATATCATTTCCATTATTATGAAGAATCTCGGCAACGCAATCTTTAGTATAAATACACGTGATGATAGAGTACTTACTGAGGTATAATATGCAATTTCGAAATATATATAATACGATATCGAATTATTCTCTTATGCATTAGGTACATTATACGGAAAATTAATTCCGCGCTGGTAATAGATACAATGGTTAATAATGCGCGCACAATGTAATAGAGCTTCATTTTCAGGGTGAAACGTGATACTTATTATTTAGTTTTATTATATAATTCCGGACGTGCGCACGTACATTATCACCGACATTTAGCTCGGCGGCGCGTGCAAAGCTTTTCTCCGTGACGCTTGGCTGGTTCTATTGTTGTTGTTGTCGACTATTAGAGTGTATGACAGCGTACACGATATGTGTATCAAAAGAAAATCATAACCGATCTTAGCGTAGCGGAACGCGCACGAGAGAACAATTATCCTTCGATTTGGGCGAAAGTAATGGTGAGCTCCCACTCGACGCTCGGAGAAAGTGATGGGTCTTCACGTTCTTAATGCTGATTCACACGCGGAATTCGATATACCGCATCGTGCATGGGACGCACATGGACCACGGGAGAGGAAAAGGGATATGATTGGAGATCCGATCTTCGTGTGGGTGCTTACATGTGCGTGCTTTCACTAACAGCTGAAAATGGATACGGGCTCTGACTGGTATACAACTGATGACAGTCACATACATTCTTTTATTTATCTTTAGATATTAAATTTTATATGAACACACGTCCAACCACACTATAAGAAAAGGATGTAAAATTATGTAAATAATATATGAAAAAAATTATTTAATTTATAGTGGAAAAATATAAAATTACGCGCTTTTACATATAAATTAGTCTTCTTTTATCTTTTATCTTTAATTATAAATATATCATTCAATTAGATTCAAAAATTACAATAACAGAATATTTTGTAGTTCCAAAATACAATATATGCACAATTTTTGTAATATTATATAACATAATACACGATATTGCACATATTGCACATATTGTATTTGCATTTTTATATTCTTTTTTATGTTTTACGTCAATAACATAGCTTAAGAAAAATTCAACATAATTTGAATTAATGTTTAAATTATATTTCTATAAACTTAACTTTTTATTTGTAAATTTACTTTGATATATTGTTTATAATTACTATAAAAAAGAATATAATTTTATCTGTAAGTTGTAACTTTATTTTAAATACCTATAAATATACGCCTTTAATAGTGAGTTCCAAAATTACCCACAATAATTGTTGTAGTCTTACATGTAATTGCTAGAGAAGATCGCAATTCAAAAGTTTTCCTTGTCAATTACTCTTTTACTACAGATATGAATGACGTTCTCTTAGCTGCTCCTCCTGAGTTTTGCAATCAGATTAAAGAATGTTTCAATTCATTATATGACCGTATACAATTCACTTTTGAAATTGGTGATAGGAACAGATTGAATTTTTTAGATATAACTCAGTGTGGATAATTATGAGATTATTTTTGACTGTTGACTTTTGACAAAAAATCAACTTTTTCTGAGAGATATTTAAATTCCAGTTCACAACATCCTAAATGTCACAAAAAGGATGTGATTTACGGAATGATTGACAAAATATTGCAGTTATCTCACCCGAAATTTCAAAAAAGTCTGATTAATATACTGTTTTATTTAAGAACTGTTATCTTCTACCTTTTATATTTTCTGCAATCACACTAAAATAAAATATTATTGCAACATAACTATCTCACATAACGAAATAATGTCATCAATCGATGCTGTACCATATATAAAATCCTTTTCAGAGGTATTCTCTCATATCGCTAAGGGAATCAATTTGGAACTTGCCTTTTCCATTCCAAATAGCCTAAAGAAATACAATATATCACAACAGGTAAAGATATTTTAGAACCAATATTACATCATGATGTGATATATAAGATTTCATGTCATAATTGTGACGCATCTTATATTGGCCAAACCAAGAGACAATTGAAAATGAAAATCGCAAAACATTTTAAGAATATAAATAAAAGAACTGATTCCCCATTAATAGTAACTGAACATAGAGTGCGATCATGATTTCAATTGGGAAGAGATACAAATTTTGGAAAATGAACCTTTTTATGATAAAAAACTAATTTCGAAGATGATACACATCAAGAGACAGAGACATGATTATATAAGCAGAGCGATACCAAATTCTTTCCAGAATCATATCTTCCAATACTACAGCTATTGTTCCCCACCTAACATTCTCCCTTCTTTTGCATTTCTTCAGAAATCCTTCAATTTGTTATTGCCATAGTTTTGTGTTTTCTATCAGTCTTTGGATATTTTTAAAATAATCCTTTCAATTTAACAAATTTGTGAAACCGATGCGCGATTATATCTTTTAATGCGAATTAATTATAATAGCCATATTAACACAAATAAGACTATTCTCAAGTTAGGTACAAAGCTTAAATATTAATTACATGTATTGTTTTTCATTTACCATTACATTGGATAATTTTAAAATTAGATCGAGTTACGGGAAATATATTTCAGTTCGAGAATTCCGATCATTATATCACAATTGATATCTAATGAAATAAATTAATTAATGAAGAAATGACAGCGAAGTATGGAAATTTTATTCACCGCATACTTAGAAGAAATTTAATTTGTAATATTCAAATCGTTTTTAATATTTGATTTATTATTATATGTAAGATAGGATTTGTTTTTATTAATATTGAAAAGGTTCTATTAGGTATTAATTCGTAGCGTTTTTAATGAAAGAATGTTATTTATTTCACATGAGCATTAAAAAATACATTAATGAAAGTACTTCCCATCTCTTGTAAAACGCTACGAATTAATTCCAACACCTAATAGTTTAAGGACGAAACGTTTGTTAAAAATTTGGAAGACATTAAATATCAAGAACTAACGCTGATATTTAACTTTTTTTTAACTTTTACATATTAATCTAATAATAATTTGAATTATAATGTTTTTTGAATCTGAAAATAATTCTATTGGATTATCAAAATAATTATATAGTATGTTCAAGCATGATGAGCAATATTGGAAAAAAATTATGATATTTAACAATCAATTTAAGCATCTTACGTAATTACTTTGATGGTTTAATAAAATTATTTTTAGATTTTTTTAATTAAATGTTTAGCGAAACTATTCTTTCCAAGTGACTCTTAATAATTGCAGTAAAACAAAAAATGCTTTTACTAACAAAGCTGTAACATTTAATCTTGATCTTACATTAAAAGGATAAAAATGAACAAAAAAGAAAAGAAATTTGAAGTTATTATCAAAATAATTAGCGTTTATTATTAGTAAAGAAGTATATCGTATATAATCTGATCTGTTTTTTTTTTCAGTTGAATTCTTTTACCGTTTATTTTTCTCTTTTCTCTTCAACGTATAATAGATAGAAAAAGAGGAAAGATGAATGGTGCAAGAAGTTCAGCTGAAAAGAACATCTAAAAGATCAATGTACGCAGAATCGCGTGATCAACATCAGAACTCGATTTCACAATTTAATACGTATATCTGTCTTTTGTCTGTTCATTGAGGAACACTTGACGAAGCTGCAAATCTAAAAAGAAAAACATAATTATCTGTAGTTTCGCTATTTGTAATTTACAAGAAAAATAACAATGTCGGGAATCGCAGTTGGGAATTTTAAAGATCGGGGCAAAAGGCATCGCGTTTATAGTAATCAAACATTTTCACGGTGAAAATCACCGTGCTCAACGTGGTTTCACGTGCATTCCTCGCGTGGTAGTATTTCGTGGTGACAATGGACAATTACAGGGGAAATAGCAGGCAGGAGATTTCGGATTCTTTGGAGAACCATATGAGCGATTCGTAACTTCCATCGCCGGAATGACGGGTAGCTGCGTGAACATGAACTTCACATTGTCGTGCACGCAAGAAGTGTACTTTCACTTCTGATGAATCCACTCGACGTAGAGCCAATGACCTACTAACACATCGAATCGTTCATCTTCACTATCACGATTGGCGATGGCCCGGGCAAGGTCATCCACCAAGATTATTTAATGATCAATTATGTTCTTTTATTCTTATTTTCTTTTTGGCATTTCTAACGCTTCGAAAACTGACTTCTATTTGTACCATCTCATGGTGAACGATCAAAATCAGTGTCTGGGAAAATCTATTCATTACACATAGATATTTTTATGTTTATGATAAAAATTTGTTGATTATTTAATTAATGCAGAATTATTTTTTAAAAAGTTAGCGAACTAATATTATAATTACATAAGCGATTGAAAATATGGAGATTTCAGGTTTCAGGTTTTAGAGTTAATTATGAGGAAGCCTTATTAAAGTGTTACTAGCGCGTCGTTTTCTCTTGCTAATGCCGTTCGTGGGTGATAATTTCATTCAACAGAAATGCTGATGGATTTAAGCACGTTCGGTAAATCTTTCTCGTATAAATGGCATGATCTTTGGTTCCGGGTGAACTTCTTTACTTTCACTCGTTACGGAGGATCGTGACGCAAACTGGATTTCGTCCCAACCAGTCAAGAAGAATTCATTGGCCACGTGAAAATTATTTTCGAGTTTGTTTCATTTGCTTTTAAGCATTACAAAAAAATTCCCTGTGTATTTATCAATCTTTAAATCATGGATAGTAGAATTTAAATTTAAAAGAAATAATATTGAAGAAACTTCGTTACGAACGATTGTAGATTATATGTTTAATAAAAAAAAGTAGATAAAGCCTCTAAAAATCCTTATCTTCTAAAAATACAACAATAATAATAATAAACTTGTTGAATGCAAATACTAAATTGGTATGTAGAATATGTATCATGTTTTCAATCTACATTACTTTTCGTTTTGTAAACGGGAGCAATAATCATGGATGGCCAAAAGAAAGTTCTTGGATTTACCGCGAAATCGCTACCAATAATTACAGTGGTATGAATAACGTGGTGTTCCTTAACGTTG
The DNA here is from genome assembly GCF_000204515.1 of Acromyrmex echinatior. Next base: position 1,045,604 of record NW_011627240.1, on the reverse strand, counting down.
GACCAGAATCTTCGATTCTACTTGACTGCGAGTCTGACTGCGATGCGCATTTCCTTTTGCTAGGAATCAGGCGTTCTAATATGGCGTCCGATAGTGATTAACGACTCGTGAAACTCGAGGAGAAAATCAGTCTGAATTGAGTAGTGTCAGATTATTTAGGATCCAAATATTATAGCACATAGAAAGACCACTCGGACTAATCGTCTTGTCTTATCTGATACACATTTAGAAAAGTAAAATATAGCTTGTCTTACAGAACTGTATGTAATATACACCTTGTTACGATTGTTTTGTAAATAACAATTCATACTGTGTATTATACGAGGGGAAATCAGAAAGTAAAGAACTTATTTATTAATTTTGTACGTACAAAATATATTAGCAAAATACGTGTACATTATTTTTCAATATAATCGCCCAACTTAATAATGCACAATGTGTTCTTTGCTTTCTGTTTCTTGCTTTTTATTTTTTACTTCATTATCTTGTTTTTTCTATTGTCCGAAATAAAAATTGACGAATTTCAAAAGTGACAAGAAACATGTAACACGTGACAAAAACATAATAAAATGTTTACAAAAAAGGAAAAGGCAAAAAGTAAAAAAAAAAAAAAGAAATAGGAAGCAAAAAGCACATTGTAGATCAGGCTTTTTATAACGGTCCACAAGTTTTCATAGGTCCAATTTTTTATTATCTAGTTAACTTGTGGTTAGGTTTAATTTGATGTTTCATTCAATGGGCTTTATCTATGATGATATCCATCATCTATGAAAAAAGCTTCTGGCTGCCCTCAAATCCACATATGCATCGTTTCCTAAATAACTGAGACTGATCGTTTTCTAAGACAACTGAGACTTTTACCTTGTTATAATAATGTTACCTTGTTATACTAACAATTTGGTAATGACATTGAATTTTTTGTGGCGGTAATGGCAACATCAGATTTAGAAAAATCAAACATTATTTGTAACAAATTAAAAAAGTTATTTGTTACTGAAAAAATAATTCCTAATTTGTAACGCGTTACTTCTTTCTTTTTATTCGTTACTTCTACTCATTACTAATTGTTACGCATTACTCGTTATTTATTATTTTTTTCAGTAAGTAACGCGTAATGGTGATAGTACTTTTCAAAGGAATTCTTCTAACTTAAGTACAACTTTAGCATTCAGTTAGTTAGCGTTACCGTCATTAAAAATTGCAACATCGTCATCAAATTGTTTATTATAAAAAGTAACAGCAAAGTAACTGAAAAATAATATTTATCAATCCTGATTATTTATTACTATTAAAATTTACGGAAAAAGATCTTAAAGATACAATTGTTTTTACAATTATATTAGGCAAAATTACAAGTTGAGTATAGATTTGTTAATCAATTTTAATGTAATTGATTGTATAATTTAATTAAAATAATCCAAGTAATATTGGGTTAGGGAAAAAGTCCTTTTACAAGTTGGTAAAAAGACTTTTTTAGCAATTAATATACTTTATTAATAATTAATATAATCTATTTTGAAAAACTTTCCAAGCAATTACATCACTTGATTGAGCAATATTTAAACTTAAGACTCTGTATTTTTAATTGCATACGATAATTTTTAACGGAGTTATGAGCAATAAAGTCAAAATATTCCTTTTTACTTAATTCGCGAATAATTCAGGAACAAAAAATCGTAGGAACATTTTTAAAGATTTCACAATTAGATAGTCGAAAATTTTTTTTGGACACACTATAGACCTACATAGAAAACAAAATATTTCATTTTTTTCTTGTAATTTTCTGTGTCAAAATTACAAAACTCATAAATTTTTTCAAAAAATATAGTATAACCATTCAAAAGTAGAGATTTCAAACTTTAAACTTTCCTTCTTTTAAACTTAAATTTTAATTATTTTTAACACACACACACACACACACAAAGATATTGATAGGGGAAGGTCTTTTTTTACTAACGTGTAAAAAGATTTTTTTCCCTAACCCAATATATAATTGTTACATACAATGTAACTAACGCGTAAGCGTTCAGTTTTAGTTCTAAATGAAAAAAGAAGATAGAATAAAGTTTACAGTGTGAGCACCCAAAGCGTGGACCTCATGTCTATGAGTATGATATGCAGTCCAATTGCTGCTAAGCTTTGCTGAGCAGCAATGGACTGCGCGTGAGACAATGAAGTGAGAAGAATAGCGGAAGGCGAAGCCGAGTTGAAAATCGTACCGAGCCCTGCTATAAAACATTAATTGCTCTTATTCTAATTACAATTATAGCTAATCAATTAACAATTAACAATTAAATAATTGTATATAATAATCTGTTTACAATTCCTTTTCGCAATTATTTCATTTAATTGTTTTTAACAATTAATAATTACGAAATATAATTACTAATTGAATTAAGAATTACATTATAATTGTAATTTGTAATTGTTAATTGAATTATAGTTTTGTACAAGTCTGCATCAATGTAAGATTAATTTTAATCACAATTCAATTTACTCTTCATCTTTTTCTTAGATTTGTTAACTGAGATAAAATTAATCATACATTGATGGAACCAGGAGTTCCACCAGAAAAAAGCTAAATAGTAAAGTTTAGAAATCGATGCATATATATTTTCGAGGGCAACTAAAAATCTTCTTTGCAGATTAAAAATCCAAAGACTTATGGATCATTACACAAAATTTGTTGCAAACAAATTTAACGTTTATAAGTGAGGAATAAATAAATTTACTTTACCTTCTGATTTACCCTCGATATAATCTTTAAATTTTTTAAAGGTGGCGAAATCAGCGTGGTGAAGGAATTTATTATATCTTATCTCGTTACAACCACCAAACGACGAGATCACTTGAATCCTTTGTGGAAATGGAAAACGGAATGAAGTCAATGAGCAAATTGGTTAATTGAAATAAATTTACATGAATGCGCGAATTTCTAAATGAAACGTATACCGTTTGCAGAAATCAATTGTCAATAAACGGAGTCACGGAACTTTGCGCATTTGATCTCTATCAATTTCTAATCGTTCAGTAAAACGATGGATATATCGAGGCCACATCATTGGCTTCTAGCTGCAGTCATCCTGAGTCTTTCCTCGAGTTTGATGACGAGCGAGATAGAGCAATTTACAAAATCTGATTCCTCGGTTATCGATATGCGAAGAGACGAAACCAATCATACTGGGGTAGTGACAATCCGCCGGCGAAGATACGTGCGATTTCCAACAGGATCTGCTTATCTCCTCGAGGCCAGTTCGACGCCACATGGCAGGAATTTTGGGTCGCATCCGGTCACGCGTTTCATTCCACAGACTCAATTCCCAGGGTCGTGGAGACAACACAAGTCCTTCTGGAGAACTCCTGCCGATTACAACAGGCCGGTGATGTCCCATCGGACACCACGACTGATATTCCGTGACAACGATTTCCTGCCGCCGGTCGGAGGTGGCGCGACTTCCTTTTTTCCGCAGTCTAACCAATTGCCAGATTTCGAGGACGATATTAGAGGTAAAATATCCGCTTTCTTTTTACTTTTCTCTTTTTGGAATAATACTAAATCTAATTTTTATTATAGCCACTTAGAGCTTATATTTTCCATTTATGAATTAGTACTATTATATCAATCTCTTTTATCATTTCAGTTGGAATTTAACTCTTCTGTCAATAATTTTTTGTCTTTTCACTGCTGTATTTCACAAGGTTCTCGTAAAAAATTTAAAAATAAATACAAGATAAAATTTGTGTAAAATTATTTCTTTTTGTCGTTCAAAGAATAGAATTTTTGAAGTGTCATGATCAAATTCTCACAAAAAAAAAAAATTTACTGAAGAATATGGATACCTCGTGCATTGACAGAAAAGCTAAAATAAATATTTAACTGAAAATTATAGAGATACGTTTTTTTTTACTTCCATTATAATTTCTTGGACTATAAACTGTAAAAAAAAATTGCATATAATTTCTAATATAATTAAAGGATTCAGATTCATGTACATTTTAAATACACGTTCTCAATGCTTCAAATGCAATATTAGAAATTATGGGTGAGTATTAGACACCTCTAATACTTAGTAGATATATAAGCAATCTTTCATATAGATCTGCGTTTATCTTTGCTCGTTATTCTTTGAATGCACAATAAATAACTTTTCCCTTTTACTTCCTTCCTTTCCTTTGCGTACTCGCATAATCCCGTCATTTCTGGTAATTCAATTTGCTGCAAACAGCGCTTCATCAACGGAGTGCTTAGAGAAGCATGCAAATACAAAAATACATTATTATATGAAACTCTCTCTCAAAGTATTTAAATTATAAACAAACCAATATCTCTTCAATTATAAACGAACCGACGTGATCAAATAAACTAACTCGCAAGCGTACCTAGGATGTGTAATGCCAGTGCAACAAACTGTGACAATCACTAATTTATCATTATGAACCATGTATATAAACTGTGTATACAAAAATGTTGGACGGTTTAATCTTAAATTTAATCTTAAATAATATTAAACTAAGTAATCTTAAATAGCTATAAGAATAGAGTTAATTAATTCTCATATTCATTAACTCTTAATTTCTTTTCTCTTCTAATTTTAAATAATTTGTTTGAATTATTTATTGAATTAGAAATTCTATGCATTTTTTTCAAGATCAAAATTGAATGGTCTGTTCTTTTTGCAGGAAACATTTTTTTTTCTTTTGTTTTTTACCATGACACTTTTCCAGAATAGCATCTTTATTTCAGATCTCCGAAAACAGATGCCAGATGATTACCCAAGATTGGAAACAGGTACGTGCAACTTGTCAACGGAATTACAAAGTACGATAGTTAGCCATAATGATGTTATTTCAGGGAATTTCTAATTCTTCTCAAATTTGCGATTTTTGTTTAATTGATCGCCCCGATAGCTTCGTCCTCTCGCATAAACTCATAAAAATCGGATGATTAGTCGCGCAATATCCTACTTCTTAATGGCGCGCGAAACTTATTTCCATTACAGTCGACGACTTCCGTCGTGGTTCAAGACACGGAAATCATTACAACATCGCCAACGTCACGCTTTGTCGTCGGACGGTAAATCGTTGTCACACTGAACTAGTACGAGGTCTTTTTACGATTGCCCAAATGTTTCTCTATAGAAAGTCTGTTAGAAAAATGATTAATATTACTATGCCGAAATTTGTTTTATCAATCGCACTTATTACCTTAAACAGTTTTATCCTAATATAATAGATTTCAGCAAGATTTAATCGTTTAATTGTCGTTTAACAGTACTTTGTTTTAAACAAATTATCATAGAATTAAGTTAGAAATATAATCTTTAATTAAAGTAAAAATCAAATAGTTGAAAGTTTAATTAATTCTTTCTGTTTTGCTACACCACAGTCGGAAATTTGATATATTTCATGTTTCCCAAACGGTCCATCAGAATTTTTGTGTTAATTATCACAAGATAAGTATGCTAGAAAACGTTATGTAAAAGTTAACACAAAAATGTATTATAACACTGACACAATTTGTATTCAAATTGTGACAGTATATTTTTTCAGTATAATTAATATTTATAATATGATAAAATAACATTTATATGTTAAATTGACATATTTTATTCATTAATTATCTTAATATATTTATATTTTAAAATACAATATATTATTTTTATATTATTTATTTACTTATGGATTGTGATGTTTCGGCGATTAAGAACTTTTGAACATTAATTTAATACAAAATATTCAAATAACACAACTCCATTATCTTAAATTAACAATTGGATATGTTAAAAATTTAATGCAATGATTTTAACAAGGACCGGTTTTAACACAAATACAAAAAATTTTTTATTCTGTATGCCCAAACTATTAGTTCTGGATTTTAACTTGCGGCCGTTTCATCTTTTGAAGTTCGACTTGGAGTAATCGATGAAAATAAAAACGGCGGCTTTACATTTTCTTCAATTGTTGCTTGATAATTGCATTAAGCATCGATAATTGAATATCGAAAAATTGATTCTATATTCGAAAAATTTGCATTCTATGAGTAGCTTCAACTTCTAGCACTATTAGGGCCACTGTATGTGTCTTAAACTGTTAATATGTAGCAGTCACAATTGTATCTAGTTGATCGATATTAATAAGTTTTCAATTTTAATAATTGACATCCGATTGAAAGGAGTCGCATTCTCTCGGAATCTCTCTCATTCCTGTTGCCGGTTTGTAGTCATATAGATTGAGATTAGATTAGTAACCGCAATGACGTCTTTCCGCACGCAAACCTGTTCGGACGTTTTCTTCTTCGGCCAGACTGGAATTGCGACCGCGCATAGCTCGACAGGACGATTACGTAACTTGACAGTCGTGGAAGACAAGAGTTTCCATATTTTCTGCAGAGATGCGTCAACAAAAAAGACCGCTGTGGAAAGGCGACGATACATTGTGTGCGGATGGACGAAGCTGCGAATTTTTTCTAATGTGCTGGATGACTGCTGGCCTATTGGACGGCAGCTGCGGCGGCATTATGTACGCGTGTTGTCAGCGGAAAGACCCCACTAAAGCTCTCACTGATTATAACCTGATCGAGTCACCTAGAGATCAATCTCGGCCACTTCCACTGGATTTGTACACGGAGTCCGACAGCGACGATCGTAAGTCCTTCCTTCGAAGAGCATGCCATCCGTATTTTAACATCGCACTTGAAAGCATGAGATCTTATCCATAAACTTCTGTATATTATAACCGCTAACACCTAGAATTCAATAAAATGTAAAGCTAATAGCCGTATTTACTGTAAAATAATGTGCACTGTGCATTAAGAATATGTGCGGTTTAAATTAAATAAATAAATAAATAATAGGTATTGTCGATTTTAAATGAAAAAATTGAAAAATGTCTAACGTGTTGTATAACTTGGTAAATACTAAATATAAGCATATTCAAGCCTATAACAGTCAAAATTAGATCTTCTCAACGCCTAAATAATTCACAGAATTATATTTTACATATGTACATGCATATATATACCATATTTTTGTAGTTATTCAAACTGCGCGCCAAAATTTTTCCGGACTTTATCAAACACAATTAAATTACTGCAATAATATAGGCATAGCCTCGATGATCTAATGACTTAGGACGCTTGTACGGAATACAAGAGATCCGTGTTCAAGTCCCGAGGTAATATTTTTCGCAATAAATTTATTTAAGGTTTTCAGTACATTAACACCTTTATAATATCGAAGATTGAGAATTTGCTTGTCAATTTAAAATTTAACTTGTAATATTATTGCAGTAGTTTAATTGCGTTTGATAAAATCCGGAAAAATTTCGGCATGCAGTTTGAATAATTACAAGAATATGCATGTATATATATATAGGATATAGATAATTTATTGTGAATTATTTAGACATTGATCTAGCCTTTGACCATTATAGGCTTGAATATGTTTATAATTAGTATTTAATTTCATGTCTGTCTTAATAAAATCTTATTATAATTTGGTAATACAAATTAAATCTTTATATCTTGTTTATGATTTTTCTCCCATATTAAATATGATGGCATGGCTTCAATAAAAAGACCGCTGTTAGCGGTTTACTCTGTTAGATAGCAATGAGCAATAATAACTCAATCCGTTAAATTAAATAACATTTTGTTATTTTCAAAATTTCCATATGTGTCAAATTGTAAATCAATTTATTTCAATAATTAGTTTTAAAGTAAACAACGTTCACAAATTAAAGTATATGCAGTTACTAAATAATAAACTTTTGAGCAAAGTTTAATATTCTTGAATAAATTGTCTAACTCTATTATTTTAGTTAAATTACATATTGAACAGTTGCTGTGGCGATTTATAGAAAAATAAAACAAAAAAATCTCAAATTGAGTATAAATTGACGTTATGAATTTAATAGTGTAGTGTAATATATAGAAGTTTATATATTTACCTTGTCTTTTAAGTCTTCCTTATTTCTCTTGTTCTTCTTTTAATTTCTGTCGATTATTCTGTCATCAATTATTTTACGACTCCACACGTTCGTGTATTCCAAGCATGTAGTTCCACTTCTTTGCCATTAAAAAAATTGCACAGTTTCCTTGTTGGATGTCTTCCATTTGTGTTCTTGAGTTCTTTTTTCCTTTTAATATCAATAATTCTTTTATTCGTCGACATATTTTTTGTTTCTTCAATCTTTTCTTTATCTGCATGTACGTGATATGCAATCCAAGCATGTTAAATAAAAAAGTTCTGCCTTTTCACATGCATGTTTGCCTAAAAATTATTTTTATCGGTATTGTAACATTGTGTTTTTTCCACATGATTATCCATCTGAATTCCAATAAAATGTCTCTTGACGGTCGTCTCCTTGATCCTTTGCATTTTTCATAGTGAAATAAAAACAGTTTTGTCAAAAGCAAGTTCGCTTGAACGAAGAAATGTAATTCTTGTTGAATTAATGAATAAAAAAATTAAACACAATAGAAATCGTAGGTCATTTCTTACAAAGGAATAGTATAAACTCTTGAAATTTGTAGAAAGTGCAACAGGCGAATGGATGTAGATATCATAACAGCTGTCGTCATTCGCGGATTAATTTTCTAGTGGTGAAACGCAGTTTTTCTGCATTGCCATCGGCTCATAAAACTTTGGCGATCTATACTCCGTCTCCTTCTCATAATCTGTTCGATAAAACGCTTCATTGCATTTGCGACAATCGTTTTTCGCAAGAGATCATTTTAAACAATGCGATGCACTAATAAGCGCATGAATTTATTCGCGACTAATCGAAAAATATCCTTGTAATATCCTTCGCAGTTCTAAAAAAAGTAATAAATCTAAAAGATCTTTTACCTCTCCTATAATTCAAATTGTAATATATCGTAGAATAAAATTAACAGTTTCAGAATTTGTATTCTTTTCAAAGTGTTATAATTCAAAAAATTACTATACCGTATGTTTACATGTACAAAAATAGTTATTGTAATAATTGTCAAGGACATTATTTTAAACTGTTGATTTTATAATGTATATATGATAAGTATTTCATGTGATGATTTTAACTTCAATGAACTATAAATATTATATTGCTTAAGTTATTTATAAAAGATATAATAATCTAAAATAAAAATGTATATATATACATATATATATATATCTTTAAATTTTCCAAATTTATGTTCTTCAAATGATGTAAATTTAATTAAAAATATGATTTCCAAATTACTATAAACACTTGTTCTTTAATCAAAATTATTTTTATCAACAGACTTAATTTAGGCTAACATTCGAACAATCATGAATAATGCTATTCTTTTATCTGTCAGGCAATGTAAGTGAATAATATAGCACCACGAATTATTTGATTACCGTCAAAATTACTTAGTTACATGCAATGCAGACCAAGGCTCAACATTAAAATCAGACAGAAGGAGTTATTAAAGAATCATCGCATTACTCCAAGTCCAATTTCGGCAAAGAGAAGAACAGGGAAGAAATATCGTGGTCGATTATTATATAATCGACATAATAGTCTTTGACAGTTTGCGACTCGACTTAAAAGCGTTGATGGTCACAGAACTATATTTAAGCGTCATTGCGCATTATTGTAATTACAGGTTTCGGCAGATAGAATTTCCATGTTCTGTGCACACAGAATAATTCAAGATTCTCACTGTTTTGTTTTATCACAAAAAGATAGCTTTTCACTCAACTACTTCACGTATATATAAATATTCTAATTACTATAAGAGTTCTGCCGTTCCTCCGGAATTAATTTACTTTATACCTGCTGTCTATTTCAGAAGGAAATATTTGGCAATTCTAGAGCAAATCTTCACGCCAAATAATTAGACTTGACAATCACCTTATTAATTTTAACGGTGACACTTTAATTGCATGCGAATCCAGGCAATTGTGTTTTGCAGGTTGCGGCATACCAATCGTTTCGAAACAAATTGCGCAGAGGAGGATCGTCGGCGGTGACGAGGCCGGTTTCGGCAGTTTCCCGTGGCAGGTCAGATATGACAATAATGTGAGACATCTTGAGCAACACAATTGAAAAGTAGTATAGGAAGTAATAAATTTATCAAAAACTGTATATTCTGATATAGACTGTTTCTAATATAGGTTGAAATCTATTATTCTGTTTTTATTGTCTGTACTTTTCAATTGTGTATTAGGCTTTAGTTCGGATTTTGATAAAACTTATCGTTAAAATTATTTTTTTTTTTTTTTTTGGACAGGCTTACATACGGATTGGTTCTAGCAGATGTGGCGGCACTTTGGTCAATCGATTTCACGTTGTCACTGCTGGGCATTGCGTTGCAAAGTGAGTGGGGAACAATCTGTTTGCTTGGAAACAATATGAGTAGCTCATTAGCAGAAGTCGTTATCTCCATTTAAATTCTTTTTGACGAGAACGTAAAAACTTGTATAATTTTAAAATAATTACGTTATTATTAAATTTTAAATGCAAGTTATTACTAATTAGAATATTTAATAAATTTTTCGAATGTTAGAGCGTCGGCGAGACAAGTCCAGGTTACTCTCGGTGATTATGTGGTGAATTCTGCGACCGAATCTCTGCCAGCTTATACTTTTGGAGTTCGAGAAATCAGAGTGCATCCGTATTTCAAATTCACGCCACAGGCAGATAGGTGTGTTCGCATGTATTACTAACAACACCTCATATGAATACCTCGAATGCATATCGTGAATGCTAAACAGAATGAATTTTATTTCACGTCTCTCTGTTATCCATCAGATTTGATGTGGCTGTGCTTCGATTAGATCGACCGGTTCATTACATGCCTCATATAGGGCCCATATGCCTACCAGAGAAAAATGAAGATTTTCTAGGGCAATATGGCTGGGCTGCGGGATGGGGTGCTTTGCAAGCAGGTAGAACTTAGTGAAAAAATCATTTCATTCGTCCATTACAATTTTAAATTCACTTTTCTCATTATATAAATTCTGGATTAAAATACTTTAGCTCTAATTACTGGATAATTTCTTGCAATATTGTTAATATAAGCATTACTTTGATGAAACAATTTTTATTGGTGAAAAATATTTTTAAAAGTTTTAATATTTTTTTAAAGTTTTTTTTAAAGAAAAAAACTTAAAATTTATACAAATTTTTGAAAAAGTATTTTAAACTTTTCCAAAATTTTTACAAGCTTTGTTTCAATTATGGAACGAAAGGAAACTTTATAAATTTTAGAATATATTTCAGAATTATAAATATAACAGAAAGAAAATTATATAAAAGATTTTTTATTTTCTCAGTACTTCTGAAAAGTGATCCAACTAAAAAGATTTGAGAAATTTTCTAGAAAGTTATAAAATTATACAGAAATTCTGAAAAACATTTCTGAAATATTGAAATAAAGAATTTTAGAAAAAATTTCACAGAGTGACTTACATGCATATACATTCAAAGAGAGAAATGTATCCCACACTTAACTTTATATTGATTTGCTATACATAATCTTGTCATTAGCTGTGTTTAGCAGAAAAAGCAGCTTTTATAAAAAGCAACTGTTGTAAAATTCTTTAATATGATTGATCTTGCCCTTAGTTTCTCATTGGATTTAAATATATAAACCAATTATATTCGAGAATTTTAGAACAGTTGCAAAGCTGCTTTCTCTACTGAACGTAACTATTTACCTTTTGTTTAATTATCTTGTTATACGAATTATTTTATTTAGGTTCTAGATTACGACCGAAAACGTTGCAAGCGGTAGACGTGCCCGTGATCGATAATCGTCTCTGTGAGCGGTGGCATCGGTCCAATGGCATCAACGTCGTCATTCATGATGAGATGATGTGTGCCGGTTACCGCAGCGGCGGTAAGGATTCGTGTCAGGTAAGCGCTTTCGTCATCGTAGGTGCGTATTGTTTGAACGATGAATTGTCGTTCTGCTTCCTTCTTCTCTCATGTCTTCTTCGTGAATGCATTTTCTTAAGAGTTTAAATTTTAGGGTGACAGTGGAGGTCCATTGATGTTGGAAAAAACTGGTCGATGGTATCTCATCGGCATTGTCTCCGCAGGTTATTCCTGCGCACAGCCAGGCCAACCAGGGATCTATCATCGGGTGGCCAAGACTGTTGACTGGATCACGTATGTCATAAACTCGTAACGCGTCCTTAATCGCGGAAGAACTATTCTCAGGAGGAGATATCTTGAGAATCCTGAAGAGCCGCGAACTTTGCATGACACAAAGTTCGGGTATCTTTTCATGTCAGAGAATGATTTCCGGGATCTAGATCACGTCTGAGAAATTATTCTTCGAGTGATCAGTCTGAGAATCAACGTGACAAAAGAGTTTAACAAAAAGGTTAATTTAAATTGACTTCCAGAGAACCTAAAGAAATTAAGGGGATGCTGGAGCGACGAACTTCGATCGAGATTGATAATATAGACCATGATGTAAGGATATCAGAGGTTTGTTCGCGTATGCTCTAGCATGTTTCAATGTGCTTCTGCTATAACTCACTTCAACGAGCGCGTTAGAGTGAGTAAATACTATGACAGGAGCATTTTAAAGCATGTTAGAGCATGCGACGCGAACAAACCTCAGGTATTCCGTTGTGCATAATGGCGATAATACTGGAAACAACTCATCAAATTTTTGCTCAAATTGACTTTCCTACGTACAATAGCGTTGGCATATTGAAACAGCCAATTAAATTTTTGCCCAAATTTATGCTGCTATTGCGCAAGTACGGAAATGAAACACCTGGTATTCTTACATCATGCAATACAGACTTTTTTTTAATTCTAAATTCGATATCGATCGAATCTTTTATTCATTTCTTATATTTATTATATATCGTTGTGTGTCAAACGCATTCATCTGTCCTTCTAATAGAGATTCTGTAACATAGACATAGTATCTCTAGACCGAGCATTCGAGGAGTGGAGGAAGTCCTCATTTAGAAAAGGACGCACTGTTAAAATACGTCACGGGCAATAAGTGAGGACAATACCTGAAGAAACCCATCGAGTTGATCAATTAACCGAATTGTGCAATTGTAATTTGTTAATTTTCTTCTTTGTTCAAAATCTCGAAGCGATTTCTAATCTTTTTGACACAGGTTTTACTCATTTGCTTGTAGCTATTTATCTTTTTTTTTCTTCGCACTCGTTTTCCGACAAGGAAAACGTACAAAATTCGAACTATTCGAAGAATACCGAATGGATCAAAGTGGAGAATCAATCAGAAGTTGTAGCCACTATCTAACATATTGCAATGCCATCTCTTGCAAGATCGAGCATCTACTGTTAGACATAATTATTTAGACTTTATTTACCATTTCGAGTCTCTCAGCATTCATATCATAGAGCTTATACAATTAAAGAGGGAATACTTACATTGAGCTGTAAGCAAGATCTAAAGGACAGAAATATTTTTCTATCCATTTCTATCCTCTTTGGCACATGCGCAGAAAGAAGAAAAATTACTGAGCAGGACAGAATATACATTTTCTGTCTCTGAGATCTTGCTAACACTTTCCACTCATTGGATAGACCATTCTCCTTACAGTAATATAAGCTCTATGATAATTCATATGCACGTAATTTGCAGATTGATATAAATTTTTCTTTTTAAGCTTACTCACATTACTCACATTACAGTCTTAATAAATTTATTATTGCTTTTAATCTTAATTTCATGAACTCAGTATTGTTTGTGCACGTAAAGCATTGGGTGCTGCATTGTCGTTTTGTCCATAGGAGCTGCACGTTTGCATTAAAGAAACATCTACGTCAGGTAACAGCTCTACGAGTTGAAAAAAACGTAAGTTTTTAACTTTTTTTTCGATTTTAGTATAAAGCCCACTGCAGCACCGTCAAATTTTGCGTCTACTTTAATCCTGTAAAAGAATTTTTGAATTCAATATATTCGAAGATTTATATCGATTTGTAATGTCCCCACAATTTAATCATTTCAGCATCCCCTTAAAGCCATTTTACTTTACACGAATGTAAAAGTACCGTAAATATAGATAACTTGGAATAGCATGTATTTTTGTTAAATTCAATCACACATGAATGAATATCACAATTAAATTTAACAAAAATACATGCTGTCCCAAGTTACCTACACTGTCCCAAGTCACCCACATTTACAGTAATTTAGAGTGAAATCTATATGTCGTACAGTGGAGCAGAAATCGAAGAACGCGTGCATAAATAGAAAACTCGAGTTCTAAATAAAGAAATTACATCAAACTTTATATAGGTATATATATATAGGTTTGAAAAGTAACTAATTATAAATCTGATGTCTAAATAAAAGGATTAAAAATAACGGATATAACAAGACAGCAAGAAATTTTACAATTAAACGTATAGGGTGTCCTAGAATGACCAAATATTTCGTATACTGATAGAGCGGACTAAATTGAGTCGAAAAGTCCTTACCATTTTGCAATTTTTGCAATAATTAACAAGATACTAAAATTCGCCGAATATTGGTCTTCAATAATTTTTTACTCAAGTATTATCACTTTATAAAAAAGCAGCAAGCTTCAACAATTATTTATTTTTTTCTCATAGAGCTCTAAGAATTTTTTTAGAATTTGTTATCAACTTTATAGTATTACATTTTCTTATTGGCAACTATTTTTACAACATAAGAAAGTGCGGTATTAACAAATTCTTAAAAAATTTTTAGAACTTTATTAGAAGAAAGTAAACAATTTTTGTCGCTTACTGTTTTTCTGTTGATATACTTGAATAAAATTTATTGAAAACCAATATTCAGCGATATTTTGTAATTAATATCTTGTTAACGTAGCGAAAATTTCAAAAAGGTAGAGGACTTTTCGACTCGCAAGGAGAACACCAGGTGATGGAGTCGGGAATTTTAATGCGCTTTTTACAGATTATTCTTAAGCAAAAAAAAAAGATACGTGTCCAGCTGTTTCAGCTATTGGTCCATAGTTCCGAAGAAATTAATTTTTTAAATAATTATTGTAATAATCTGAAAAACGTACTGTATAAATGAAAATATCAGTATTTTTATTAAATTTCTCACCTATAACTCTACTTAGTTAAATTTAAAGTCATTATAGCTATCATCCAGCCTTGCAACTGGTGAGAACGACTCTCTAATAGAGTAAGAGTTATTGTATTTTGTATTGCTTTTTATCAGGATTTACAACATATCAAATTTTCGAATAATTCGATCGAAATTCAATTTCCATGAGGTTTATATGAATCCTTTCTTATGAAACAAATAATTGAAATTAGTAATATAATGTAATCTTCTACGGACTTTCCCAAATTCAAATCCAAAACACAGGAATAAAAGTCAGCGTAGTTAGTTAATTTTTAAACTTTTATTCAAATTACCATTATACGTTTCGGTTCACTTTAGAGTATTCTTTAGCAATACAAAAAATTAAAATTGTACTTCTTTGCATGTCTAAGGAGAAATCATCAGATTTTCAGATTTAATGTTGTACAATTCTAAACACAAAAGGAATTTGTTTTAAAACATTGAATCAAATAATGATAAGATAACGATGAAGTACAATTCCAAATTAATTACAAATTGAGAAAATCTTAAACGCATGTTAATTGTAACTCGTAAGAAATATGAAATAATTGAAATTTTTAACATGTTTGAGAGTTGAAATGATGAATATAAAATAATTCATGTTTGACACTGAATAAAGAACAGAATGAAATAATTTGGGATTTAAAAATTATATTAAATAATGTATCATATAATAGTAATAACAATAAAATACTTCAAAACAGAAAAAATATTATTTCATTTTTGCGACTTTTGCGCACGTTCTTCGATTTCTGATTCATTGTGCGTTGCAGACATTGTCGTAATAAGGGATTTCGTCAATATCATTTCAAAAGTGAATAAAGGCTCGACGTTTCCCTACTAAGTATAATAATATAGTGTTATATAATTATATTTCTATTGACATAAGCAGGCGGCGAAAGTGTTGTAATTTGTACAATCTGAATGTATTGTAAATTAAGCGTGTATGATATACGTATGAATTTGCGCTTAATAAACTTTGTTTTCGATTTTATTACTGAATGATGAATTATTTTTTCTTTTCAGTCTATGCAGTAATATTAATTATATTATTTTTCTAATTGATCTTAATATATTTTAATGTACTAATAATAATTATATGATATTACAATTATAATTAGAGCGGAATTGGGCACTATTTGAATAATTTTTTATTTAGAATCTCGTGTAAATTATTATTGATTTATTATTTGACGGCCATTTCATTATCTAAGTTTGATATTTATTTTAAATATGAAATCAAAAGATTGTATAATATCGAGTTTGGATACAATCAATGCATTATTATCGGATAAAATGATAAGCAATTAAGCTGTTGAA
Source organism: Acromyrmex echinatior (assembly GCF_000204515.1). Next base: position 1,029,214 of record NW_011627240.1, on the reverse strand, counting down.
AATGATTTATCGAAATATTATGTGATCGATGATGTATTTATGATGTGAACGCAAGAATAAACTAGCGTCCGAACTTTATTGATAAATTTCATACCATCATTTTTTAATCGATTTTAATTGACTCGGAATGGTTTTGATTTAAAAAGAATCACTGCGATTAACTTAATCCAAAACATTTATCCAAATACATTACATTGCAATATTGCTACGTTTTGTTGCAATATAACAAAAAGTGGACATCTTAACATTATTGGAATTTTGCAACAATGATTCAGCAACGTTTCGCAATCACCATGCAATATTGCAATGTTTCAGTGAAATCATTTTGCAATGTTTCTGCAATCTTTCTGTGTTGTATTAATGATGCTGGGTAATGATATTATTCGAACTAGTTTTATATTCTCGCCGCAGAAATTGAGAAAAAAATTTATATAATGTAAGATGATTTTATATTTTTAATAACAATTAATATTTTTTTATTAAAAAAAATTCACAATATTTACCTCAAGTTACATTTATTTCAATTTTTTTATTTTTTTCTAATATTTAATATTTATTGCTCTTCTTACAGAAGTGCATTTTGAAACATGTTAATATATGTACACGAACAGTTTTTGATTATATCAATTCTAAAAATTTTTTTTAATTTTGGAGAAATTTGTATGAATTAGGCTTAGTTGCATCAACATTATTCTAATTTTAAGCGAGACTTAAAACTCTCTTTATCTCTATCTCTTTTTTCGGTTTTAAAACGAGATAAACGAATTTTAAGTTTCATTTAAAATCAAAGTAACGTTGGTGCAATCAAGCCTAAGACACATTATAAGAAAAAAGATGATGTTTGCATTTTTTTTATGTTAGAAAAAAATCAAGTTTAAAGAAATGTAAAAGAATTACTCATATAAAATTGTACTTAAAATTACACATAATTATACATTAGCAATTTTTTTCATTCTCTATCTTCTTGATTTTTTTCTAAAAGAAACAATATCATTGATTTCCAGTGTTGGAATAGATATCGTTTGAAAGATATTTATGTATAGGTATAGATATTGTGTGGAAAAAGTATTTAATTATAAGTATAAATATATTTTTAAATTAATTATCCCTGGGTATAGGTACAAATAGATATAGTGTAAAAGTATCTGAACAATTTAAATATTTTTTAGGTATTTTTAACAAAAAGAGAAAAAAATAGAAAAAGAAAAACAACAAATTGCGTAAACAAGTTTTATTTTATATGAAATTACTACTTATGTAGTAGGTACATACAAAAATGTTTAGATAATGAAAATTATAATCGTCATATGTCAAAGCGATAAGCTACCGTGCACTTTGTAGAATATTTTATTTTTATTTTTATTTGAATCTTTAAAGCTATCTCCTTGATCTTTATTTGAAATGAAAATTTAAAGTTCTTTGATAAAGATATGAATAAAAAAAAACTTAATTTCCAATTCAGTTTAATTTTCAAATGTAGAGACTAAAAAAAATACTACTTACTAATGTGAGGAATTTTTCCTGCATCCGTAATAAGCTCTATATACAGATCGAGCTTTAATGCTTGGAACCAATCAAGAGAGATTACATCACATGACCAGTCTTCTCTTCTTATGAGGTTCTTTAGTCATCATTCCACTAAATACTAACAGGACGTACTAATGCATATTAAAACCGTTGTACTGATTTAATCTGCATAAAAGTAAAATGCAAATATTTCAAATTATAAAATACAGATTTTACTTAACAGTACAATAAACTGTATTGAAGATTTCATGGTTTAATTCATTTTTATATTCATATTAAACGCATATATTAACGTCAATTTGTGTATGTACGACATCTTTAATGTGCATCAGTGCACCCTGAATGCACTCAATCGAATTCGCTATGAAATTACCTAGGTGATGAAGCATATAATAACACTTGCACAAAGTTGAGACTTAGAGAAAAACGATAATTTATATAACAATCAAAAATTAAATTTCTAATATAACATAAAATGTATAAATAAATACTCTTGTACCTACATATCTAAACTTAAAAAATATCGTACAAAAGAATACTCAGGTACATATATAGGTATATAAGGATCTAGGTAATGCACTTAGATACAGCTAAAGTATCTAGATACTATATCTAGATACTTTTATCTAATATGTTCCAACGCTGTTGATTTATTTTTACTACGCTACAAAAGAAGCAATGATGAAATGAGTGAACAATGTCTACATTAAAACATATTTTATTTGACAACCACTACTTTTCAACACGAACTATAGCGTTGCAAGTAAACCAACGCGATTAAGTATCTATATCTGTTGCGCATATTTTGTAAGTACATATTTTTTTTTTATTTTGACGTAGTTATTTAACAGTACGTAATCGGCCCCAAATCGCGATAATATCTAACATATCGCTATCGGTTTGACCTATTTTATAACATCGCATAGTATTCAGAAAAATTCTATTCCTTAATGAATTATACCTAAACATGCACGTCTCTGACAGTCACCAAATCCTTCGCAATATTACTTCTAGTTCAAGGCAAATTTCGCCATGGAATGATTTTCGAGATGAATATTTAGCAACGAATCATTTCTATCATGCAATTATTGATTTGCAATCATCATTCGCAATTTATTTTTAAATCTTTTCGTTCCGTTAAAATGCAACGCGCAATAAATATATGCGCTATAAATTATTTATGTACAATTATGCTGCTTGAAAAATCAAGATTACAAAAGCATCAGATATTCAAAACACAAAAAGCCGCCTTATCAAAGATCCAGACTTTCTTCATATCATAAATATTATGCTTCATATCATAAATATCGCTTAAATGCGTCGATTAGAAATAAAGATCAAATGATATTCTGAATTAACTATTATATTGATTTAGAGATATTTAGCTACCTCGACCGATCTTTCGAGTATTTCGGATCTCAGGACGGCAAAATATCTAATTCAAGCACATTCTGAGTATTCGACACTCGATCGTCGCTCTTGTGCACTAAGACATCCTTGAAGTCCCTTAGTTTTTGCGGCTGAAGGGTCGCATTGGGATTTCTTGGAAGTGTGGCGATGGGATTAGTATTGTGATTTATGTAGGGTTTCTCGTAACGATTGATACCATTTGCTGATTCCGAATTGTGTCGTCGCTTCACCGTGGTTTCCACATTCGATTGTTTCGGTGACAAGTCCTCGAAGCACGGCACCGTTTGCATTGACACCGTGTTTCGGCAATCGTTGAAAAGAGATCTGGGATTGAGAGTAACTTCGCGAGCGGATCCAAAGTGTTTAAAACCGGCGCAAATTGGTGAATTGTTCATGAAGTTACTATCGGCAGGAAGACATGATTCAGTAATTCGTTTTTCGATTTTGATCTCGGTGACGTTCTGCCGGATTAATAAATTTGGCGCCGCTTCCGGTAGCGGCTCCTGGGAAATCGGCGGCCACTTGAGATCGCGCGCCATGTCTCGTTCAATAGCTAAAAACTTCCGTCGAGATTTATCCAAGTCATGCCAGCGATAGCGCAATTTGCCAAACACGAGGTATTCCACAAATAGATACTCAATCAATAGCGCAATCACGAAATTTACTATGCCATAACCGATCAAGATGAAGCGAAACTTTAGATCGTCAGGCATCGTGAGTTCGAACCAATTAACCAGCCACTCGAAAGGACATATTGCGAGGTAGATGGAAAAGAGACTAAGAAACACGAAGGAGGTGAGTAGGCCATAATTAGTGAAGAGAGACTTTCTATATGGCGGTCCTTTGGAGAACGCTACCGCCAAGATAATATACTGCATAGAACTGACGATAAAGACCGTGTAATTTTCTGAGCAGCTCACATGATCCTTGTCCTCGGTTGCGGTAGCGTTGAATGGTTTAAACCATGACATCTGCTGCAAATGCCAAAGACTCGTGTATTGGAAGGTCGCGACGATCAGAAGTTGAGTGATCAGACTGAGAATTGGTGATGTGCTGATGAGACTATTGAGCGGTGCTATTTTTACCAGTGGGCCCTCATAGGCCTCGGTGCGGCCGAAAAAGAAAGCGAATATGGAAATGATGAAGAGATCGATGTACAAAAACTCGATGTCTGTCAAATTAGACTCGATGTTGTAGAGGAGCATCACTGAGATAAATTGCGTCAGTGAGTAGGCAGCCATGTACTTAAAAATGCCAAAGGAAGTCACTAATGCGGCGCGACCTTCTCGTATCACCGTCAAAACGCAGGAGATGTTTGTTTCGCGACTGGTGAAAGGCGAGGCAACGGAAGATTCCGTGTCCGACAATGATATCCCGGTGTGCGCCGCTTTCAATGCGCCGCAATCATTAGCACCGTCTCCCACCATAGCTGCGGAAAAAGAAATTTTATGTCAAATTATTAAGATTCACAAGTTGTCTTTTTGATTCGCTGCTTTTGTCATTCTGTTAACCCTCCGGAGCTGATATAGATCTATTGAATCCACTCAATTAGAGTATTCTCTATGTTATAGAGAATTGCTCTGCAAATTTGAATTATTGCCCAAAAATTTTTGTATCCAGTTAAATGAGATGTTTGATGATTTTTTATTCGTGGACTTTAGTATTACAACGTTTCTGATTCGACATCACTTTATAATTATATATAGCTTATTAGTTCAATTACGTATACAATTATTTTTGCATTATCGAGTAACATTTTTATAGTTTATATTTTTACTTACAATAATCGCATGCAATAATAATAGATATGTATATGTCGCTAAGACTAATATTCTTATGCAACAACACTATATATGTCATCGGTGGATCGCAGTCTTAAAATAAATTTAGTATTTACACATAGGGGAGATTGGGGCACCATAAGTCACAAAAATTCAAACTCTTAAAAGTACATCTAAATATACAAATTTTGTATTATTTTTTTTAATAATTAAATTATAATGTATATTTTAAAATTTAATAAGTATATTTACCAAGTATTTCTTAGTTTTTAAGAAAAAAAATAAAAAATATTTTTTAAGAAATGACCCATAGTCCCATACCATAAGTTATACACAAAATAATAGAATTATGTAAAAAATAACGGTAACGAAAGTTGAAAAGTATTTTCAATTAACTTACACATTTTTAGCATAGTCACTAATACAATAAAATATAATTAATAATTAAATAATAAAATATAAATAATAATATATTAAATAATAAAATAGAAAGTTATAAGAAAACAAATGAAAAATAACCATTAATATAAAATAAAAAATTTATTACGATAAAATAAAATTAATTGCTTAAAAGTATAAACTGCCCTTTTTAGTACATATATTTTCTGTATTGTTCCGTTTCATCATTAATATTTATTACATGATCCATGATACCCCACCCAATTATACATTTAATTATATATTTAATAAAAAATTATAAAAAATGTTAGATTATTACTTGTAACGTAGTAAGTTAAGAAAAGATGCGCAAAAACTTACATCTTATTTTCATATATGTATCTTCTATTACAAAAATAATATTAAAACATTTTTATGCGGTTAAAAAGTTACTGTTGTACCACATTAATGATTAATGTTTTTCGATACAATGGAATTTAATCACTATGGAATTTAGTCACCTAGATTAAAAATATAGGCAACGAAGTAACAATTATATTGTACAGTAGTATTAATTTAAACATTTTAGATTATGTTAAACAATCGATGACCTACGATACGCTGTGATCCATGGGGCCCCGGTTTCTCCTACATATATTCTTTTATATACAAATTATATTGGGTCATCTAAAAAGTATCCGCGGTTTTTTGTCACTAGATGTGTGTTGATGGTATATCTAGTGACAAAGTATCGCGGATACTTTTTAGATGACCCAATATTATTTTGGTTTCATAAAATTAATTAGTGCCTTGTACAAGTGATGTCGTGCAATGATGCCATGTGAAAACGACTCATAATCGGATCGATCTCAACTGTTATCATATATTATACATTTATTTTATACATGTATAAGTGGACTATTAAGTCTTATGTCAAGAACGTAAAAAGGAGAGATTAAGTAATTTCATAAGATACTCGATGTACAATGCTGGATTGAAACTGATATTCTAGTGAGAAATGATAATAAAATCGATTCGACGTCGATTTGATTCTTTCAACGTTAAATCGACATCGATTCGATATCGATTCCATTATCATTTCTCACTGGGTTTTGGCAGGAATTCTTTAGACCTAGGTAACGTTTAGGAACTGATAGTCCATTCCACTTCCAGTATCATTATTAATTAACATAAATTAAATGGGTTTTATAGATCTAATGTGTAACTGTTTTAACGTCAGCTTCGGAAGATTAAGGATGCGCTATACATTGACCAATGTAGATGTTTTTTGTGTTACTTACCAACATAATATCCTAAGGACTGCAGTTCTTGAACCAACTGCTGCTTCTGATCCGGCGACATTCTCGCAAAAATGGCACCGCGAGTCACCATCTTAGGTATCAGTTCTGGATAATACTGCTTTATTAATGCCCACGTTTTTCCTGTCAACGCGAACGCGTACTTATTCTTGGAATATTGCACACTGTAATTCAAACAGATCAATAGAGTTACATTATCCAATAATTTTAATAGATCACATTGCTTAAGAACACAGATACTTACTCATCCGATAAATAATTAATATCGTTCTCCAACTTAGTCTCTCGACAGTATCCAAACTAACTACACTGTTCATATCGGATATTTCGCTGAGATCGGGCTGACTATTTGGTGAAGTTGGTGATGGTTGACTATCGCTCTTTGTAAAGTAAATCTGTGGTTTCATCTGATTCTGCTGATTCGTCGAGACAGCGATCACAGGTATACCTGGCTTCACGATGTCGCAGTCTCTGGCCACTGAAAGTGCGGTCAACATATTGTCGCCCGTTACCATCACCGTCTTAATGCACGCAGTGTTCAATTCGGCAATCACCGGTGAAGTCTCGGGCTTCAATCGGTTCTCCATAATTATGAGCGCTAAGAATGTCAAATCAATCTCGGCAGCTTCACGATTTATGCGTTGCACCTTGGCGTACGGAAGACGATTCAGAGATTTGTGCGCGAGAGCGATCACTCGATATCCTTCGGATGTATATTCTTGTAGAACAGCTGTGAAATCTGGAGGAACTACAAAAAGAACGAGTAGAAATATCATTTGTATTAATAGAATTAAAACAGTAAGATTTAATGACTACGTAAGATTGTATTAAATTGTAAGATTTTAAACTTAACATGACTCTTCATTATTGCACGATAAAACACTTAAGATTGAATTCACAAGAAATGCTTGACACAAATTTATTGTGTAACCCACTCGTCTTACGAGTAGACGGAAGATCTCTTCACGCTATTTGTTATCGTCTGACAAATATCTTTTATTCTCCTCTATATATTCTCCATCATTAGTCATTTACAAAATATAATGCAAACTGTAAAGACTTACTGGATTCTGCTCTTGAGAGGCTGAAGATCATCTCTGGACTACCCTTGCAATAAAGATCATAGTGATTGGCGCCCAATGTTCTAGTAATCACGCTCATCCTTTGAAGACTTGATGTAAAAGGAAACTGCCGGACAATGCCTATTTCTAGTCCTTGTTCACCCAGTTCCGTCGCAGAATCGCTGAACGCGGCATCACACAGGTTATTGAGAGATATACCGTCTACCACATCGGAAGACATGGAGTTTTGTCGACTGAGCGTATCGCCCAAATCGGGCAGTTTTTTAAGAAGCTTAGAGTTCTTTGCTGGCCTAACGATCGTCGGGAAAAGCATAGAAAATTTAGATGTATCAGATACATCAGGTTCCTCCAGCGTCCATCCAGTAGATTCAAACATTTTCAAATCGAGCGGATCACCCATCAATTGATTATCGATTATGGTGAGTCCATGGCATGTAACCATGCCAATAAGGACTTCGGATAACGATAGACTAGCGATGTCCTTGACAGGTAACTGAAACTTGCCATCTGATACACTCACCACACCCCACATATCCAAACCGTCTTCGGTTAATGTTCCAGTCTTATCGAAGCAAATGCAATCGATGGATCCCGACACGTTAATCGTTCTCGGACTCGTGCAGTATATTTTTTTCTTTTCCAATCTACGTTGCGCTACGAGACGTCCAACCGTCATGGCAGCTGGCAACGCTGGCGGTACAACAATAGTGATGAGATCTAACGCTTCCAAAGCAATATGACTACTGTCAATGCCTTTCCTTACTTTTGTCACGATGGTATAAATAACGCCGATGCTGGCTATGCATGCTAATAATATGACGAATTTATATGAATCCTGCTCGAACTTGAAATCCACAGGTGGGGGGTACATAATGGATCGCACAAGATCACCTTTGCTGGTATTGAAACCTGTTCTGATAACCACAGCCAGAACCTAATGTTTCAACACAATCATTTCCATTTATACAACATTAAAATACCAATTTACAAATATAAAATTTATATGTTAAATAAGTTTACCTTTTCACTACCGTAGTATCTTGTTTGAATAACTCTGGTACCGCAGAAAAGCGTATGCCTAGCATGTTCTTTGGTATTATATATCACATCATTGGAAGAAGGAACTGGTGTCTTTGTGACAGGTACTGATTCCCCCGTCAGCATAGACTCGTTGAGAATACAATTGCCAGTCAGCAGCACGGCATCGCACGGCATTAGACATCCATGAGACGGAATTACCAAAACATCACCAGGAACCAAACGTTCGGCCGGCACTATCGCAGTTTGGCCGATTGAACGATCTCGCATCACCGTGGCGACGTCAGACGAATGCACCGTCGATCGCAAATTATGCTGATTCTAAGATGAACAAAATTCGATCAGATTGATCATGATACGAGATATATAGAAATTGTAAAAAAAAGGAAAAGTGACTCACTTGTCGTGTTTGGAAGACTGCCATTATAATGCCGGCACTTGACATCGCGAGAATGACCATGGCGTAGTAATAATAGTCGTCCGCGACCCACAAACAAAAACTAAATAGTTGGAAGACGTAAAACGGGTTGAGCACTTCGAGGCATAACAGTGTTAATATGCTCTTCACGGGAATCACAATCTCGTTATTGCCATAAATATTACGCCTATCGATGTAAATAGTTCAATTAATTAATTTAAACGACATTAAAATGTCATAATTGATGAATCATGGCGTATTCTCATTAGTGACCATTTCTATCTATATAGATTAATTTTAATTAATTTACTCTTCATCTTTTTATAGTTTTTCAAATTAGAAAAAGATGAATAAGTTGAATCGAGATTAAAGTTAATTTATATTAATGGAAATGGAAACAAAAGACACTCAAATTATGTAGTTCAGCTTTTACCTCATGTATTGTTCCTGAGAACTAAGACCTTGTGCTTGATGTAACGTGGATGTTAGAACGTCGGTATCGAGGCCACGCAATTTTAAGAACTCCGATCTCTCCGGGTCCCAGACGTAGGTCAGCTTCTTGCAATTGAAAATGGTAATGGATGGCACCTCTAAAAATACTTTCTCGTTTAACTCTCTTATGTCTGAAATGCACAAATAATGATGCAAAAAAGCATACTGATTTTTTACTCACGTTTGAATTGACCCCCAGAAAGATGCATAGATAACATTGCATAAGTTTCCTTTTCTTCTTTGGTTATAACACTGCCGTCCCATGCGTCATCCATCAGAGATTCTTCATGGAAAGATTTATTACTATAAAATAAAATGGAAAGATTTAAAAATAAGTAAAGAATTGAGACTTGATGCCTAATATTTTTCTCTTTCTCTCTCTTTCTCTATATAAATTTTAAATACATCTTCTTTAATCTAATAATTTTTAATATCTTATATAAAAATAATAATTGCTAATATTAATTTTATTATATCTTGTTTGACAAGATGCATTAAAAACATTACTAACATAACTTCCTTAGCGGTCAAGTTCCTCAGCTTCTTCACGTAATAACTTGTGTGTTTTCCTTGAAATTTTTCAATTAACAAAACGGTTTCTGCCTCTTCCAAAGAACATTTTATGTGGGTGGCTTGAAGCATAAGATGCGGCACCCAATGGAATATCAGCCTCAGCAGACCTCCAGTAATAACAATCAGGAACCAGATAATAACAGTCCGTGCGTGGTTTCGTCTATAACTGTAACAATAATAAACGGAAATTAAGCGGATTGCGAGGTTCAAAGAGAATTCATTTATGATTACTTGACGTAATGCAAATGACATACCCATAAATTTCCATCTGGTCCTCTTCACCAAGGTTGATATAATCTACGCCATTCTTCAAGTGTAGAAGACCATTTGCTCTGGTATCTGAAACGACGCCAAAATTGTTACAACCTGTAGCCATTCGCATGCCGAACGTCCTGGTGAATGTTCGTTCACCAATAGCGAACTTTATGTGACTGACGCTTTCTCCGCGACGTTTCGTAAGATTCTACTTGTTATTGATAGCAATAGACGTGTGTAGAATGCAGCGCGTTTCGCACACGGCAATGGTACTACTAGTGGCCTTTATAACTCCGATCGCGTCAAATCACGAGGGGAATGAGAGAGAATGGAAATTGTGCGGTTATCGAGGATAATCGCGATAAAGTAGCCAGATAGAACAGGACAAGCGCGTTTATTTAATATATATATATATATATATATATATCGAGCGGTATCAATGACCACAAAACGAATTTGTCGATAAATGAAAAATAAATGTTTGGGAGGATAACGATAGATATATTTCTTCTTTTTTTCTTACCCTCCAACAATTCCGTCTTTTGCTCGTGTTGATGTTCATTTACAGTAGTCGCATTGCGACTACCAAAAACACTGTAAGCATTTCTGGTGAAGCTCAAGTTTAGCTTATTCGGCGTGGGCGGCATGCTCGCGACTGAAAAAATGCAGCTCAACCGAAACTTAAGAAGGAAAACGTGATTAAAATTCTAGAATCAACAGAATTTTCTCTTAAAATTCTCGCATTCCATATCGCGATATCTGTTTTCCTTTATCTTTTTTTTTAACTTTAGAAATATTGTCTCTTCTATTTTTCTTCTGGAAATTTTTAAAGAAAGTTTCGTTCGACTTCTTTTGACCTTGCTTATCTTCTTGTGTTATTTGTCTTCACTACTACGTATTATAATTTAACACTAGCCTTAGTATCTAAAGAAATTATTGTCCGTATTGGGTGCTCCGTGAGGGCCACCTCAGATCGCTCGATGTGAGACAGAGTTAGCGGGGCTGATGAAAGGGGAAGGTAAAGGGAAAAGGGGAGAGAATGCCGAAGACGATCGGTGAGCTGCTAGGTACGACGTGGGTGCCGTTTGAACAATTGTGCTCTTCGGGACATTAACCCCGTCTGCTACCGACACCGATTGCCCGCCATTTCGGGGTCCCTCTTCAAGGTCCTCGTAGGTCTTAGCGACGTGTTATCCGGCATCTGGCCGGCATTGAGCTGGCACGGGAGACGCGACAATGACGACGACGTTCTTCTATGGACTCTGAAGGTCGTCTCGCGGTTGTGCCAGAACCATGAACCGATGGCAATCGTTGAGAGAGTGGCAGGAGAACAAGAATGCTGATGAGCGAATAGCAGTAGTTGGTGCTATCGCTTTGGACCTGCCCTCAGCTTCCTGGATTCGTGTCAGTCGCCAGGGTCGGTGAGCTTTCGCCAGCCGATTCGTGGCGTGATCGCCGCTCGTTCACCCTCGCTCATACCGCGTTTCAAGTACACCAGATCCGAAGTGCCCCTGCCTGCGGAACCACCACGTAGCGGCCGCGGTTGCGGCTGCGGTGCTAGCACTAGATCGCAGTAACGGTTCGCTGCTTTTCTCTGCGTTCCACCTTTAGCTCTCGAAGACGACGATCCGTGATTTCTGCGACCGCACGCGGCCGCTACACTAGCTTCTGCCGCCTCTCTTATGTGCTCGTGCCTCCCTTGTGCTGCTCGTTGGCGCGATCGCAAATACATTACGGGTTATAGGAGTATCCGGGATTGCCGTCGGGATGTCTCGATCGGCAGAAAGATTGTGACAGCACACTATTTTTTTACACGCGCACTACCGAGATTTTCCCCTGGAAAAACGCAACAGCCTTGGTTCTTTTTCAGTAGAGATATTATCAGACGCACTTACACAGTATAAGTACACTTAATGATGAATAAACAAGTTCTTCAGATCAAATCAATCAATACGAGGAAGAAGTTACGCAATATTAGCGCATTCCAAGATTCCCCGAAATCACGAATCTATAAATAAATTACTGACTATATCAATGTCTAAATTCTCGATAATATGAAGTATATGTGACAAATGGAGAGACAAGAGAAAGAACTTCTCTATACGGAACACCAACAGATTTTACACTTTTCGCGAATACGATCGTCCTCGCGGAGAAACGATGACTTTTCCTTTCGTTGCACTATTTTTTCAGATGATTCGCTTAAACTCTTCATTCTTTTCAGGACTTCTAAGTACAGAGAACACAGTGCAATAGTTTGTGTCTAGCATTTTACTCATAGTGCTGGTATATGGTATCGTTGATACGCAATAGTATGTTCCGGTTTTGATCACTTGCAAATTAGGAAACGGAAAAGAAAACGTCACTCTCCTACGAGAAGTCACTTTGCGCGCTGGTGTTTCTTCAGTGCGGCGCTCATTCGTAGTGTTGCCGCCAGCACACCGGGATGCTGTACCTCGCAAATGAATCGTCCTGCGTTTCAGACTCCAAAATGTTTCCTTGCAGTGAACTGCATGCAAGTGCAAGACAATTTGCGAAAATGTGCTCGTACTAAAATGGCGGCGCGGCGCCGTCGTTTCGGAGTACAGCTTCGAAATTGCTGACTCTGGCCAGACTGGCTGGCTGATTAGCTGGTTGGCTGCGCAGCAATTCCTCGTGATTGCTGACCGCCGACGTCGCTCATTGATCGAACAAACGACGAAACTTCACTAGAAGGAGATTTCCTTCATCGTGGGATACCAAAGAACACGCGATTGAACGGTGCGACGTAGAGCTGGGGATTTGTCTCCTCCGGATTGCAACCTGCCTCTGAACGTAAGCGAATCGAATATATTGCACGGAGACCGACCGAGAGGAAGACTTGCGCCCTGAGTCGTAGCAAACTTGACAGGGACGTATCTAAAAGGGGTGCATTGTCGAACGGCTCGAGTTAAACGGGTTCAATGCTCCAGCAGGGATAACTAAATATCTATTGGCTGCGCTTTCAATCCGCGCATGATGAGAAACGTGATCAATCATAGTTTACAAAAACAAACATTAGATAAGTTTTATCTAGCACTTGTGCACTTCGTTTTCGTAAAACCGATTGCGCAAGAATATTGCACGAGGATAAATATATCAAATTATCATACGAAATATCGTTTCATACGCAATACGCTGTTTTAACAACTGCAATAGTTAGTGTTTAACAAGTATCGATCACAGTTTATTTTAAAGACTTATATCTTAATTACAATTTTATCACAAATTTTATCACTTAAAATATTCTTTTGATATTTTAAAATCATATCCTTCTAGATGTCTTTATAAAATGCAACATATATTTCCTATTTTCTTTTTCTACGATATGAAGCACATCGTTTGAAAAATACATTGAAGCCAGATTAAAAACACATTTTACAAGTTATTTGTAAATAATTCTTCTTAAATAAAATAGTAATTGAGAGGCATAATTAAAAATCAGTAAATTATTTCGTAAGATTTTTAATCGTTTGAATCGTGATTTTTACTTTGTCTATAAAAGACATTTCGAAAGTCCGGCAGGTAGAACATGCATCACATTTCCTTTGACTTTTTATGCGGCTGTATAGCCGCACCTGGAGTTCCCCTACCATTAGCTGCTCAACTTATAACGATGACGAATGTCGACATCATCGTCGATGCCGACCATGACTCATTTTTTCGCTAGCGCCGACGCGACCGAGTTTCCTCGTCACTGTTCGCTAATTACGGTTCTGATTTAAATCATCTTTCCTTAATCAGATTTAAATCAACTTTCCCTTGTGTCATTATTTAGTTTCCAGTAACAGGTACGCATTCTTTTCCATCTCCATATATCGCTCCAGACTCTGCTGACTGATCATATAGGCTATCTTCATTCATCCAACTTCGTCTCTTCGTCTCTTCTTTTACTGCGACTCCCTCCTGCCGTTTCTGCCTGCTATTTCCCTCTTGTTCCCTCGCGTCCCATGAGGTCTCATAGTTGGAATATCGAACGACCAGACCCTCGTGCTATATACCTCGTTTTAGCTAACACACTTCTGACACGTATTCTCAGTTGCAAGCATTTAAAAACCTTTATTTTTTGACAAGCTATGCATATATTATAAAATTTTGGAATAACTCCCATTTGAAGATATTTAACAATACAATTATTATTAATTGAACACATTCTTGTGTTTAGATTTCTATCTTTCGATATAATTATTAACCTTAATCATTAATATATGTATACAGTTATTAATATAATTATTAATATAATGTAGATATGTTATTAATCTTAATTATTAATTTCTATCTTTCGTTATAATTATTAATTAATTCCTAATACTCCTTTACTTTTTAAATTTTCATTATTCATACTTATTTTTAACATTTACAAATATTTTCATGTCAAATTTTTATTAGTTATAAGTTTTTATTGGTTGATAACTTACAACCTGTCGCTAAAATCGCTAATCCTGCAAATAAAGAACTTTAGAAAATTTTTGAACGTGCTTTTCCGTTTGCAGGTAGATGGCTTTTTGTAGTAAACAGATAAGATTGAACATTTATATTCGCATCAGTTCGTTGCAAAATCGTCACGATAAATTACAGTTTTTTTTTTGTAGCTTACTGCTTATCTCTATTTAAAATCGCTTATGTCTGCTAATAATTCGCACTATTCTTTATCATATCATTTGACGTATTTCTCAATAAATTCGAAATTCAAGATTAATTGATGATTAAATGAGAAAAATAAGTGAATTTTATTGTGGAGCAAAATAACTCATAAAGAAAGTGAACATAAGGTTACATTTTCGCAGAAAGACATTTCTCTGGAAATGGATAAACTAGATGAAGATAATGATTGGCGTGTTTCCTTAATTGAAGTGTTAAATAGAATTAAAGGCTTGTCAACTTCGAAACGCTGAATGACACATCGTTAGCAATTGAACAATATTACTTTTGTCTAAGCGGTCGTGACTTTAAATGGTGCAGAGATTGAGGACAATATTACTAGCTGAATTTGTTGTTCTTTTCTCGATTCAATTTGATGACATATACAATTAAATATAAGCGACGACTATTTTAATGCTTGTCATTAAAAATATATGAGTAAAATTTTCTGTGCAATGATATCGTTAATATCTAGCTCTCAATTAAAGAGGAAGATACAATCTTGCAGCGGATTTAAATTACACTTAAATTAGCTACAAGCTTTTCTACCCACTTATAAAGATATATTTTCTGACTCGTCGCGCCATAATCAACTTTAAAATATAAAACAGAATTGCTGGTTATGTAATATGACAGGATTTATGTGTATACGCTTGCTGCGCACATGAATCTTGCACAACTTATTAACTCTCTATATTTTCTAAAAATTCGTCCGTCAAAAAGATAGGCGAGGATATAAGTGCAGCAGTTTTATGTAATATTTCATAATTTAAAATGCAAAAGACAGTAGAAATAAGTATAAAAGGTAGTATAATTATGTTAATATAATACTGTAATAATATCAATTATCAAAAAGTCATATTATTAAAAAATGCCTTTTGTGATCAATATATTTAAAAAGTAACATGCGTAAGCATCAAATTTTTTTAAATATACTGTTGTATTATATAATACATTTCCAATAAATTTTTAATTTATAAGGTATTTTATGAAGAATTTATTTGAATAATAGTTACATATATATGTATATGTATTCAAATAAAATTCTTTATAAAATACTTTATAAATCAAAAGTTTTTTTATTAAAAATGTATCATATAATACAACCTACAATTTTGTTAAAACATTTAATTTTACCAATGTGATTTTATTCTTATTGAGCCATATTATCATTAATTTAAGTTTTTATATATGATATAGACATATTAATTTTACAATATTTATGAGCCATATTATCATTAATTTAAGTTTTTATATATGATATAGACATATTAATTTTACAATATTTATGAGCCATATTATCATTAATTTAAGTTTTTATATATGATATAGACATATTAATTTTACAATATTTATGAGCCATATTATCATTAATTTAAGTTTTTATATATGATATAGATATATTAATTTTACAATATTTATTTGCATCAATATGTTTTATTTAATACGATTTTAAACCAGTTTAATCTTTAGTTTCATAAATCGCTTTAGTTTTATGCTTGGGTAAACGAATTGAAAGTCTTACCTTATTTTTGCAATTTTATGACCCTAATATAAGTTGCGGCTTAGAAAATTATCACGTTAATTTCTTCTCTTAAATCTCTTAATATTTCTTTTTAAAATTTTTTTTTTTTTTAGCATATCTCACTTTATTATACAATTATTACTTAACGTATTAGGTGTTGGAATTAATTCGTAGCGTTTTACAAGTGATGGGAAGTACTTTCATTAATGTATTTTTTAATGCTCATGTGAAATAAATAACATTCTTTCATTAAAAAACGCTACGAATTAATTCCAACACCTAATAAAATATATACATTGAAAATTGACGTAGAAAATTATGCACAAACTATACATAGTTAACTGAAAATTGACGCAATTATATACAAAGTGCACACAGCCTATAGAAAATTGGCACAAAAGATAACACACAAATGAGTAAGAAACATTTCAAGTATGTCTATATTATGTAAAATTTAGCATGTTGTTTACCGAAAATGTAATTTCTCTAATCTATATATTTGATATAATATAATAGAGTCGTGACTCTATTATATTATTTATATAAGATATTATAATATTACTTATATAAGATTTGATAACGTCATATTATTCATGTAAAATATCATAATATTATTCATATGTAATTGTTGTCTATGAAACGAAACAGGTGTTTGCTTTAGAAATTCATACTAGTGATCATGCGACACGAAATTGTACAATTTAAAAGTTTATCAGTGCAAGTAAATAATAATTAATATGATTAAAATGACAACCATGTGATATTAGCGTATTAAGGATTCCGAACATAAGGCCGATAATCGGACACGATATATATTGACAAACGAAGCGAAACGGTTTGACAAGAATGACGAGACCAATCTTTCTCGTTTCATAAATCACACTTCAATTTCATAATATACTTGGATAAACAATCTGGGGAAATCTTACCATTCGCTGTTGTGTCCATTTTGATATCATTCGATGATCAACAGCTAGTAAATTATTATTTTCTCGTGGTTCTCGACAACCTGTTTCCTCGTGAGATAAGTGTAAACTGTCTTTATGCGTTGCACACTTAACTAATTCTATAACACTTTCAATAGAAAAGATACTGATTTTTTTTACAAGAGGTATATATTTTTTTCTTTTAATCCACCAACCACAGTCCATAAAAGTTGATTCTAGTTACACTTTATATCAGATTAGAACAACTACGCTCCGCCCATGTACATATGTTTCGAAATGGCAATAAACTCGACAATTTGAAAGATAATTACTGACTGTAGAATTTTAGGAGTAGGAGCGAAAATTATTAGGGATTTCCACCTACATCGCGCTGGGTTTAAGAGTATTTCAGTGGATTTTTGACACGCAAGCATTTCTCGATCGCGATCTCGCGTTCGCGCGATCGAGAAATCGACGACAGTACGCGACGGCGCATCAAAAGACACTGTGCTCTCTCGCCAATACATCACGCGGCCGATCGTTCTCTTTCCACCACACAGGCAGTATGTGCCACCACCATCGGCCAAAAGTCATCTTCTCTTATCGTTATAAGGCTTTGCTTGCCAGCCGATTCATCAACGATCTAGATCCACATGATAGTGTCGAGACAAATTTTTCAAAACTATGTCTCGTCAAAATTCCTTCTCGATTGAAGATACCGATATTGATAATTACGCGCGCTTTGAGAAAATAGTTTATTTGTATGATCACATAAATGACAAAATTTAAAGAATATATTTGATTCTGATTAGAACATAATTATTTTTTTTAAATTCTGCAATTTGCAATATACATACTTGTAAACTATATACTTTTTTTTAACTATGTGTTTTCTTTATGTCAATTAATTCATCTTAATATAAAATATTAAAGTACAGTTATATTTAAAAAATGAGTTTTATTGATGAAAATACTGTTTAGTCCGATTAAATCCAAGTATTAGCTTTCAAATGATATAGGAAAATCTGTTCATATTTTAAAGTTTTGCCTAAGGAAACTTTTGATCAGTGAATCAAGAATTACAACATACTGTAATTTCAATCAATTTCACCAGGCCAAAAAATCCAGTGTTCTGTGCAAGATCCTTTCAGTAAAAGATGTTTAATTCTTATCTATTATATATCTCATTTATATATATATATATATGTGTGTGTGTGTGTGTGTGTGTGTGTGTACCTAATTGATAAAACTTAATAAAACAAAGAAAAGCTTTTTATCTGTAACGTAAATAAAAAGTTTTTTTTTTGAAATAATACTAATTTATTTATAAATATAGAAAATGTTCAAATTCCTCAAAGAGTTGAAGCACAGTTAAAGAAATAAAATGGAAATTAATGAAATTTAATTTTATTAAAGATAGAAATCAAGAGTTCTTATACACGGACAAAAATTTACATTTGCAACGACTTCAAGGTTCAAGCCATGTGGCGCTGTTACTAATGTGGAACTGTGATAACTCCACACTGGATTAGATACAACTTGTAGGGGCGTTCGGATTCCCACCTGCTCTTTAGATGTTATATTATCCTTATTATTTACTAAATGAATGTTAAACAAGGATGATAGGACATCTAAGAAGCACCCAAATAGGAATCTGAACACGCCTTAGCGTGCGAAGGAGGCGTGCTCGAGTCTTGCTAAAATCGTCGCAAATACAAATTTTTTCCTGTGTGAAACTGTATTAGCTTCAGGATGGATTCAACACAACGTTTATTACATGTTGCCTGTTGGTATGATTTAATCACTATATACTGATCAACTAATGGGGTGACAGCGCCAAAGTGATACAAGCCCGTCTCTTGTAATGGTGGATAATAGTCACGTGAAATCGTGAAAATTATCGAATCGCGCTATTATCAATGTGGAGTTATGACAATTCCACATTGGATTCGACACAATCGCTTATAGTGTGGTCGAATGGCGTTGAAGTCATCGCAAAAATAATTTTTTCCCATGTATTACAAGATAATTATGAGAAATAAATGTAAGGAAATATAAAGAATGAAAAGATTCGTGTTAAATGAAAAGATTAAAATTCCTAAGCATCATAGTATTTCTAAGCATAACGTCATGAGCGCAATATTCTTACATACAAGTATATCTCTCATAAAGAGAAATATATACACGGAAATGAAGAAATATTTGCAAGAATCTTATCGAGAAGGCATGAATGTTGACCATGAGGATCTTTATTTTTTAAGGAGAATAATAATACAATCTATATATGTTTTAGAGGTCGATGTCGTATCAAGTCTGATGATAATGAAGTTCAGACTTCACTATCGTTCATATAATTTTATTGATCGGGATATAAAATCTCACTAAAGCGTCACTCCGTATGCTCAAAATTGAGTAAACGCCCCGATTGTCATGCAGCTATTTAAATAATTAATTAACGCAATAACAATTAAAAATATATATTAGAATTTTCTCCCATCCCAATCTTTCCATTCTCTCACTCACGCTCTTACAATTTTTCTTTCTCGTGTGTATCAACGACAGGATTAATTTCAAAATACTGGGTTTACATTCATTTTTTTAAAAGTTTTTTTACGATAAGCTATACAATATAAAATATAACGGAGATTATTGTTTCCTTTTTGTAAAAATAATCATTGTATAAAAATGTATAAAATCATTATTATATGTAATTTTGTAAAACAATTATTAATAAATATATCAACAATTAATATCTCACGATCCAATTATCGTTACGTAAATAAATACGTAGAATTAAAATCAGATATTAGACTAGGTATCCCAATCGTTCGCTTATAAATGTGTATCTACGCATTTCTGTGAATCTCAACCGACTACTACATTTTGCGAGCGTGGCGAACGAAAGCGATTCTCGTGCATTGACGAATTCCGCTTCGATGGACCTAGAAGTTCTTCTTCTTCTCCTTACTCATCAGAATGTTGTCGTGGTAACTGATCTCTTGTCCAGCCACAGCGGGGTGCAAGTAATGCGGTTCCACGTCGATCTTTTCCTTCACATCCGAGTCCAGCACCAAAGAGTGATGTGGTCCGTGATGAAGATGCTGCTGTTGCTGTTGATGTTGATGCTGATGCTCGTGCTGATGTTGATGATGATGTTCATGCTGGCCTTCCTTGTTTTCTTGAGTATACTTCTTAATCGTTTCCTTCAATTTTTCCAAGTCGACTTCTTCTTCATATTTAGAGAACAATTCCTTCATATGTGATTCGTCCAGCTTTTGCGATTCCTTCAATTTCTTGACGAGTTGATGAAACCGTTCATTAATTTGCGTTCCGTTAAATTCTCTTGTTGTATTCTTCGAAGCATTTAAGTTCGGATCCAACAGTAAATCGGGCGTCTCGTGTGCTACATTCACATTCTTGTCCAAATTCTCCTCTGTTAAGGACTGCAGTAAAGTGTTATAATCCGGCTTGATCTTTGAAGTCTCCATGCAGGAACTGCAGGAACAGTTTGTGATGATCTGCACTTTCTTTTGCATAGTCACTGGATTATTTTGTTCGTCTTTGCAATCTAATGTAACCTGAGAATACGAAATAATTTTTAATATATATATATATAGTTAATTTTTGAATAATTATATTCAAATCTTTTATTAAGAAAATAAATTTTTTTTTAATAAGGATGTAAAATTCGAAAAATTATAAGAAACAAAAAGAAATAAAACAATGAAAATAGATATAAATACTTTTAAAAATAAGATTAATGATAAAATACAATTTGTTGTGACTTTATCAATCAATTTTATCAGGTGCATTTAAGGATATCAAGATAATGAAGATAAAATATTTTTTTAATCAACGTGATAATTTTCTTCGCACATATGAGTAATTTACAAGAATAACATACTGTAAGAAGGAAAATATAATCCTTATAGAGGCGCATTTCTTCTGCTAGATTTTTATTAACATTTGTATTTATTTATTTTTTAGATCGCTGATTATGAATCCAAAGTCAAATTGTAGAAATTTAAAATAGTACAATCAATATGGCAGATTCAAAAATGGAAAGATATTTGATGAATTTGCTATATTGAATTGTGCTTCTTTCATTTACTTTTTATAAGAATTATTAATATTAGAGAAAAGTAATTTTTTAAATGTTTTATCATTTATACATCATTTAATTGTTTCTAAGAAAAAATACTTTCAATATTTTTATACATTTAAGATTTTTTTAAATAAAAAATGATCATGTAAAAAATTCTTAATAAATTATTAGAATCTGACCGAAATCTAAATTGGACGAACACCATATGATTTTCAGAGAGTCATTGAAAAATTTCAAAATATGTGAAATTTATGTACTATTTAAAAAATAAAATTTTATTAATATCTTATTATTCCTTAAATTATAAACAAATTTAAATTATAAAAAGACACTAGACATGTGACAACTTGATGACAAAAAAAGGATAAAGAAGAAAGGGATAATGTCGGGTATTTGCAACAATCAGCGCGAATCAGCTGATGATAACATATAGTTTTTCGAATGTTCATCGGCGCGTTGCAATGTGTATAGTTTCAAGTTACTTATTGAAATTTTCTTAATTTCGGCCAAAACCAAAATTAAATTGAAACTTTGATTACTAAAACTTTTTTTACCAAACTGACCAAAACCGAAAACAAAATTTCAGTCAAATTCAATAAATTATATATTGTAAATTAAAGTGTAAATACTTGTTTAAATTTACAGCTTCCTAAATTTATTAATTTATATGTAGTTTATTGATAAACTCACAGTGTGCCAAACACTATCGAGAGGTTGACAGGAATCGCAATAAGGTCTTATGAGATCTCCAGGTGCGGAGGGTTCACTGTGAGGGACCATATACGAGAAACAAGCACCGACGCAAACGTTATTGTCCAATTCCTGCGAAGAACACTGAGGCCATGTCACTACCTGTTTTATAGGCGTCGTTTTGCACCAACTGTGCTTGTCAGGATACAGCACGATATTGTGGACCTAATAAAAATTTAAGTTTTTTATAAGTTTAATTTAATACATGTATAAGAAAAAATATCAGATTAAATAATATTAATTCAAAATTATTTTTTTACAAAATTCTAAAAGAAAAAGGTCGTTTAATGAATGGATGATGTTAACGAACGAAGACGAACCTTGTGTTCACGATGAGCACTGAGTAGAGCAGAATGCATTATTAACAAAAGCATTATTGTGGAAAGCCGCCATATCGTTCCCATGATTCCTGAAACAGTATAAAGAAATCGAAGATATCCAAATTTTTCCACTTTGTATTGGACAATGCAAATAAAATAGTTAAGATATTTAGAAGATGATTATAAGTCACAATTCAATAAATGTGATTTTTTAGTTATTATTAAATAAATTAAATAAACGTTACTCTATCAATATTCAAACGTAATCTAACTTAACTTCATAAAAAATATCGTCACAACTTAAAAAAGATAGCTTTTAAGGATCGTAAAATGAAAATGACAAAATAACTTTTAATAAGATTGAGAAAATATTCTTTCAACAATACTATTTGATTAATCAATAATTTTCTGCCAAGTTAAAAAATAAGTTTTTTCTTTTCTGAGAACTTAATTTTTTCAGTTACAAATGTGGGTAGTAACTAGTTAATAAATTAAATAAAAGTTAAATAAAACATTAAAAATAATTTAATAATTTAATAATTTTTAATTCAATTTAGTTATCTTAAAACTTTAATTTATTAATTTTTTCTTTATTAAGTTAAAGTTCTTTTTATCTATCTAAATGCCAATATATTTTCTATAAAATTTTAAATATTAGAAAATTAGTTTAGAAGAAGTTCAATGATTGTGTAATGATCGCGACTCTCGTAGTGTCCAAAGATATGTTGGATCTGTATTTAGGAAATGCTATCAATGCTATTGCGTACTTGTTTTATTGTATTTAATGTTATACTTGTTTTGTCTAATGAATGATAAAGAGGAAGAATAAAAACTTTTTATTTACATAAGATTTTCAATGAATGTGCAGCACAAAGAAGAATACAAAGTTAAACTTTTACAAAATTAAAACAATTACTTATGTAGAAATACAAAAAATTAAATTTTTATTATACAAAAAATATTTTTCTTTATTCTTTTTATTTTATATAATTAACACGTAAAATATTAAATTTATCTGATAATCTGTATTGTAATTGTTTTGTTATTTAAAGTAATCTAATTTTAAGAAAAATTAGGATCTGATTTAATAAAATTAACGTTTTTAAAATAAATTTTTTAATTAATTTAAGTTAATTTAATCTCACCGTAACATTAAATAAGTTAGATTTTTCTTCATTCAACTTTTAGTTTAATTAATTAATTTTATAAACGATTAACTTAATTTAATTTTAAAAAAATATTATATAAATATATATAACTTAACCAACCCTATAATTAACCATTATTGATTGACTTAAAAATAACAATTATTTTATTTCTATATATTTTTTGTTTATTTGAATCCATATAAGGCTGAGAAGGGTTAAGTAGAGCTCGAAAAAAATGTCATCATAAAATAATAAAATGTTTTTGTTTATCGGTTATCTTAACGTTTGCCTGTTTAATATAATAGATCTTATAAAAAAATTTTTGTAATAGAATTTCGGAATAAATGTTGACGGAATGATGACATCAATCTTTTATAATATATTTAATAATATGTAATTAATAATATGTATTTATTAATATATTTATAATAAGTTAATCAGAGTGATTACTTTGTATGTAATTCGATAGTTTATGGAAGGAAATAATTATTTATTAGCACTGAGGAAGACTTTGTAAGTCAGAACGTTTACAACAATGTATGTATATATAAAAATAAAATAATTATTATTTTTAAGGGATTATTCTACCGTGAAACTTTAAAAAAATCGAAAATTTTTTTTCCTTAAATCGATATTTTAGGATCTTAAGAATATAAAATTTTTTATCCGAAAGTGAAATTTCCAATATTAACGAAGATACAGATTGATTATGTCGAGCGGTGCACAGCACCTCCACGTCGCTGTTAAACCGTTCCGTTTATTAATAGTTCCGTCATTATTTGATATTATAGTTACATCTGTAGTGTAGATGACATTGACACATAATTTTAATATAGATTATACCGGTTTCGATTAAAAATCAGTGCGTCCATGTGCTTAAAATACGACGAAAAGGGATTATTATTGAAACTTTAATTGCATTTTTCTCAGAATGGTGTTTTCGAAAACGGTGGACACTAGAACTACTATAAAATTAATCCAAATGTTTCGAAATTTAGCTCAGTTATTGTCAATTGAATTATCTAAAGAAATATTTGTGATTTTTTGCTATAACTTATATATTTTTTTGTTATCCACATTTTTATGTCAAATTTTTACGAGAAAATTGAACTTTTTTTTCATGTGTGCACCATTTTTACATTTTTCAACATTTTTTAATTCTGCCAGATATTTCTCTAGCAAATTTAATGCAGATTAAAAATAATTTTTTAATCTTTAGCTACAGCATACCTTGGACCTGTTCTGCTGTTTATCGCGGATGTCTTCACATGCAAGCCTCCAAAAAACTTGCTGTAGCGCCGCTATTTTGTTTTTTAAAATTATAATTTTTATACGTTTTATACATCAAAATATGTACAAGTAACGTATAGATATAAAAATATTTTTTGTATCATGTATAGAATCTTATATGTATAAATATCTATACATAGATCAAGTATAGATATTTTAATAATCATCTCTCAAAGTCTAATGTATGATTTTGAGGCCTCCAAGATGGAATAATCTCTTAAATCAATCATTAATGCTTAGTTATAGACCACGATATCATTTTATTGCATAGCAATTTTACAAGCTGGGGGGAAAAGGATTTGTGTGTGTGTACATTAATTAACCCTGTTTAGTTGTATCATTTTTAAAATAAGGAGTAATATGATTTTTTTTACAACTGAAGATATAAGAAAGAGAGAGAGAGAGAGAGAGAGAGAGAGAGAGAGAGAGAGAGAGAGAGAGAAAGGGGGAGAGAGAGAGAAAGGGGGAGAGAGAGAAAGAGAGATTCGCGCAATCAAGATTGTGAAATTGTTTTTAGCGATAAAAATGGAAAGACAAAGGAAAAAAAATCTGTGTTAATTTTGATCTCCTCTATGCTATGTCACGATATATCATAAAACTTTACAGTTTGCAACGAGTGTATTAGATAATTAGAAAATTATTTTCCTGAATAGATTATGGTAGTGTGCGATGCCATCTGAAATCGTGGAGATAGCGTGCTATTCAATTTGCGGGCTTTCGGGTTCAATGACTGACCGGAATTATATCAGTGAGAGATTCGTCAGTATGATACTGCGTCTTGTTTATTTCTTTTTATTTATGCATTCGTAAAATACATAAACTTCATAAATCAATATGTTTAATGTGTTGACAGCAAGGAACATACGTACGTAGATATTAAAGTCGTTGAGAAATGTTTAACTACTGGTTTCTCAAAGTAATTTTGAAGCATATAAGTATGACGGAAAGATAGCATCCGGATAAATTACTTTCGCTACCGAGAAGTTAATTAAATGGCTCGCGTGCGACCTCCAAGTATCCGTAAAAAGACGCGTCGAAAGTTATGGTCGGCTCGTTTCAGCGCCAAACGAAGTAACGGGTTCTCGTTATTGGATGATGACGCGACGCGTTTCATTCATAGATTGTTAAGGCTGATTCTCGATCTCAATGTGACATGCTCGAATTTTAACTTTTCGAAATTTCGAGATAAAGAAAGTTCATGTTTTTTCACGTTTGGCACATAGACGAGAGAATTCGTCGTGGATGCTTCATAAATGGCGAATTCAAAATATATAGTTATGGGAACATGTACTCCTTCCGATGTATTTTTTAAACTCAAGGGACATGTGTGGCGCCTGAAAGATATAAGATAGAAGAATGTTCTCCATTTAAATACAACAAACTTAAAACAATAAAAATCAAAATTTTATAAATAATGTAAAGGAAAAGTTTAGATGTAAAGAAAGTTTATATACATCTCTTTTATTGTATATAGATCTTATTTTTTTGCGCGACTTAATCTTCTGAAGTCGTTAAATACACTATAATGCAGTTACTGATGCTGAGTCTGTAAGACCTGCTTAATTTAAAAGACACTAATTTCAAATAATTAAAATGACATAACTACTACAAAAAATAAATGCTGAGTTTATAATAAGAATGAGTTTTTTAATAAGAATAATTATATAACAAAATTATGAAAAGAAGAGCATAAGGAACCACAGCACAAGTTATAGTTTGTGATATTTAATTATTCTTGCATCAAAAATTGATTATTACAATAAGAACATTGAACGTTTCGGCCACAATCTGACTATCTTCAGTAAATTAATAATATTCTTAAGACGCAGAGTTACATCAAGTTGGAATAAAATTCAACCGTCGTGTGTTAAAATTGTAAAAAACGTGTTTACATCTATGTGACGCTGCTTCGTATAATAATGTTAGAATGTCAGAAGTCATGAAAAGTGTAGAACGGGAATTTCCAGATTCTAATTTAAAATAATTTATTCTATCATTAATATCTTTTAAACGGAGTATAAAACAATAGAATCGTTACCTGTTTTACAGCAAAAAATATAGCGATGAATCTCAAGTATAACCAAGTATTGCATAGATAGAAATTTGTCGTGACCTTATGTGTTGTTATTGGTTATATCATATGTTTTACCGCTATTTATATTCATGAGTCAAACAGTTTGGAAAGTTCTAGAATTATTTATTAAGTGCGAGAGAGATCTTTTTTTAGAAGAGGAAGATAAACATCAGGCAAACCTTCAGTATCACTTTGTTTATTGATTTCCCACTTATTTGGTCTTTTATATGTATTATTTCTGAAATTCTTTGTTTCATTAATGATTCTTCGTTTCATCATTGTTCTGTATCTAAAATTTTTATGTTATCCCAATCAAATTCATGCATCTCATTCAAACGGTGACGTGAAACCACTGATATCTCAGAAGTAGGTTTCTTTATATCAGTCTTATGTTCTTTTATACGAGTTTTTAATTTCCTCTTAGTTTGGTCAACATACGACGATTCGCAATATATTTAAACAATTAATTTTATAAACAACTCCACAATGGTCATCCTTAAGCAAGGGATCTTTTCCTGTTTTTATAATTGTATTCAATTTATTCATAGGTTTATAAGTTATATCAAAACTATGAATATATGCAAGTTTTTTGAATTTTTCAGAAACCTTACTCAAGTATGGTATCGTGAAAAATTTTTTCGTATTGGAATCATATTCATTATTGTTTTCTTCTTTTGATCTGGATTAGTTCTATTTTCTAAAGTTTTTATTCTATTAATTGTTGGAAATACAAATAATCCGATTTTGTTGAATTGTTGTATTGATCCTAACAGTTTTAATACAAATTTGACATTTCAAATACCAACGAAAAATGGCTCATAAATCTTAGTAATGTTGATATTTCAAATAAAGCTAAAATAGTATTACAATTAGGTCAACAATTTAATTTATCCAATAAATTAACCAACAAAGAAAGAATTACACGTGAATTTATAAAACACGTCGAATACAATCTGTTTAAAGCTGACGAGGAAATGTGTAAATCTGTCAGAAATGAAACATTTCAAATTCTTAAGTCAATTAACAATTGTGAATATTATTAATTTACTGAAGATGGCCAGATTGTGGTCGAAACGTTTAATGTTCTTATTGTAATAATCAATTTTTGATGCAAGAATAATCAAATATCACAAACTATAACTTGTGCTGTGATTCCTTATGCTCTTCTTTTCATAATTTTGAAATTATAATTACATTTGTTTTTTACGTTTTTTGAAATTATATAACAATAATTATATAATTATATTACATAAATATATTACAATAAAAAATAATTATATAACAATTATATAATAATTTAATAAGAATAATTCAAATTTACAGATGTATGTAAAGAAAATCGGATTGTTTGACATCTTCGACAAAAAGATTTATAATTGAATGAATCTACAATAAACTTACGTCTGGAAGATAAAAAAAAGTTATATAAATAATAGTAATTGTATAAAAAAGCAAGAAAGATTAAATGAAAATAACAATATAATAATAACTGAAACAAATATATACGTTTGAATATATAAATTTTTATCTAATATTAAAAATTTTAAGCTTTAAATACACTTGTTATATAATAAATGTTTCAATTTAACAGAGGTAAAATCTTCTACGAATCAATCACAACATTGATACGAATGTCAAACCAGGGAGACGCGGTTCCAATTACGCGGATCCCGTTGTTTTTTCGGTTGCACCAAAAAAAAGAAGTATCTAAGTCGAGAGATGTTGCATAGGTACTCGTGCTGTCCTCCGAAGGATTCATGTCCTCATCGAGGACGAAACTTGCGAGTTGAATTCCTGACAACGGCAAGAATCTTGTCCTTCGCCGGACAATTGGTCGTCGGCATTTCCAGAAAGAGGCTCGATTTTTCGTCTTCTGCCATCTCTTGCCAATGATTTCGATCCTATCCTTCCGCCTCTCTTTGTCCCTTCATTTTCTTCCATTCTCCTTCGTTTCCTTTTCCTCCTATTCCATGACTTCCATTATACCCATCCAGTCCTATGAACGCATTCGGTTCACAAGAAGGATCTTTTTCTTCGTTCCACAACGCAACCCTTTATTCTCCTCCTTTATTCTCACGTAGAATCTCTTCGATCTTCCGTTTTTTATTTCAAGTTCTAAGAACTACAGTGCAGTCAGGACTGCAGACCAATTTCATAAATTTGAAAGAAGCTAGCTGATTGAAATGTCAAAAATAATCGAAAAGAAAGTGCGCAAAGTAGAAAATAGCGCAAGTTTTTCAATAGGTTTTTGTAGTTAACGATATACAATAGTTGCCAAATGGAATAATTGATTTCTTTATTTCTCTCGATATAATACTATTTATCATATCACAAAGATAAATCTTATTCTTACTCAGGGCTTTGATTACAGGATGCAACTTGAGAAATCCGAAGAAACGTATCACATTTCAAAATTAGTCCTCTTGAGTAATTCTTGTTGAATCACCCTGTACGCTTCGAAACTGCAGAAGTATGGGGCAACACGGCGCGGCGCGACCGCCCGTCTCATTTCTACGAGCGGAGATTTGAATGACCGAATAGGATGCAGCAGGGACGTACTTGACTAAAACAATAACTAACAATGATCAATGGATCTTTAAAATGCAATGTTTTCAAAAATACAAAATTGTTACTTGTAGATTTATAAGCAAATTACATTTTTATATATATATATATAAAACATATGGTAAATCGATAGATACACCAAAATAAAATCAGCTTCTTTACATCGCACGTCGCTAGTAAAATCGAATTTTATATTATTCTGTGTAAAATATATTTAACTTTGTTATAATTAAATTATTCTTAACGCTTCACAGTATCGATTAATATTTCCCAAACAGTTGCAGTTAAGAATATTAATGGTAATCAAATAATTAAATGTTCCTTTATATTTATCTACTTAAACCTATGTTTCTAAGAAATTTTTATGATTCTAATTATGTAGATTATTATATTTCATCAAGGTTGCTTTATAATTCGAAAGTAATCTTCTATGTATTTTTTCCTTCCTTGCATGCTTTCCGCATTTGTATATTACAATGCTCTGCGTTATATTGTTACATTATTGTTTTAAAATACGAATATATGCTTGAAGTTCTATATTCCGCAATGTAGAATGACTACGGCCCTGGAATGACCACAGCCAGAAGTCCAAAGCTCTTTGTTGCTGCGCCACCTTCTCTTCTCGCCTCTGGGTCCGTGTCGGTGGCACGGAGGACCTCCGGCCCACCTCCTTCTTCGCCTCCATCTCGGTCCCGTTCCTTCGATTTGCTCGTGTCCTCGAGATACCGAGAGAGGATGAAGAGAGCAAGAGGAAAAGAGAGAGAAAGAAAAAGCGAAAGGGAGAAAAAGAGAGAAAGAGAGAGAGAGAGAGAGAGAGAGAGAGAGAGAGGAGAGTGAGAAAGCTACGCGGCGGGAAGGAGCGGAAAGGCAGTAGAATAGAAGTGAAGAAAGAAGGATGAAGCGAGAGAAAGGGTCTTGCGTCCAGCCGCGAGATTAATTTGATTTTCAAGCAAATTTGACGCGCCCTCGAGCCTAGGCGGTGCCAGTACAAAGAGCGCCGCGCCTGTCCGCCCATGTGTGTGCCTCATCGAAATCTCCGACGATTTTCCATCGATCCTCTTGATCGTTCATTCTTCTTCATCTATTCTCCGTCAACAGCGCAATGGTCGACGAAATGGCGCGTTCGTTATAAAAACGCAATGAGTATCACACGAGTTTTAGCTTTAAATAAATTAAATCGTAAGAAATTGAATCGTCAAAACAGCGCGATATTTAGCTATACGTATCGATGATGCCAACGATAAAGAAGTTAACGAGATTTTTTCATTTTCATATACGTTTCATAATGACAGAAGATTTTAAAGAAGAGTAAAAGTAAATATTGCATAACATTTGTTTTCTCTTGTTTTAATAATAACGTGAAAAGTAAAATAATCCTTAAATGCCTTTTCGATATGGCATATCTTTTTCAATACTTCTTTCACTGTTTGTAACTTTTTATTATCTATTAAAGATACTTGATACCGTTACGTTCCTTCCTCAAGTAGATATCGTCATTATAATGACGAATTAAGATCCTTTTTCGTCATTAAATTAAATAATGATGTAAAAGAAACGTAATGTTTATTATAACGATTTATTATGGTCATAAACATATCATCATTTAATCGTCATTCTTAAATTGTATTTAATAAATAAATAATAAATAAAAAATTACTAATAATTTATACTATCTTAGTTAAGCATTAATTGTAAGTAAACAAATATATGTATTATTTATTTACGCCGTGTTTTTGGTTTATTTTATATCAATTTACTCAAAATCTTAACGTGCTATGCAAATTCTGTCAACAGCATCGAGTTAAACGCAAAAAAAATCTTTGGAATATGTACTATAATACTTTGGAGAGAATTTTGATGTTAAATAGTATTATTTATAAAAAAAATGTGTATTTTAATTTACATTACGTACTGTATAAGATTATGTATTTCTTATCATAATTATGTCATAATTTTAAAGTCATAAATATATTATGTTATTGATTTGTAATTTAAGGCTTTATTTTTATTTGCTTTTTTAATGTAATTTTGCTAATAAAGACTTACAAGAAATGTTATTGACGACACACTTTGCTATTTTAGTAATATACAGTGTTTCAATTGAAAAAAAATGTTTTACGTTATATTCAATTTTATGAAAGTTATATGTGATCGAAGTAGATTGAGTATACTATATACATTAATGTGTTATTCTCGTAGTCAAAGTCTTAAAGATTAAGAAGAAATAGATACAATATTTTTACAAAAATGCAAGCTGCATTTCCTATATACTTACTAGAGAAAAAGTGTCATGCTGATAATTTATTGCAAGTCCAGCGATTTCTCATTAATGCTAGCAGAGATTTATATCCTACAATTATTTTTAAACAGAGTTTAGGCTGTAGTTTTTCAATTTTAGTATAAAAAATATCTTTTTTATTTTTATAAGGAACTGTAGAACTATAAAAAAATGCTACTGGAACTGTCATACATTATTTTTTTATAATTTTATATTAATAGAATGTCATGCTAACTTCACGGATACTCAAAAGTGGGATCTGTGAAAAGTGTAGTTGTAACATCATATTCTACATAAGAAAAAAAACAATGGCAGTTAATGTAGTATTCTCTTTTCATAATTTTATTGTTCCTTATAAAAATAAAAGTGTTGCGCAATTTTTATACTAAAAAACCAAAATATGGCGTATTAAATTCAAATCATGATACTTTCCCATTAAAGTACTTACAAAAACGGTTGAGTTTTCTACTTATATTCACTAGGGCTTTTTTACTCAATATAGTGTGTACTATCATTTAAATGCGCTGAATGGTTTTTTTTAACCACACCCTGAATATACACTGCATTTCGTGTTGCAGAGAAGGAGCAAAGGAGAAATTCATTCATCAGCGAAAATTATTCTGCGATCGTAAGCTCTTGCACGTCAAACAAAAGTATAGGATATAGGTATTTCTATACGATCAATTCCTTCTCCTCATAATTCAACTACCTTCACCAGCATTCTCTCATCGATAAGCGACATAGATCGCACGTATATAATCACGCAGGCTCGCTTATTCACGTAATCACAACGCGCTGTTTTTCTCGTAATGAAATCATCCAGTGGAAGAAAATGATAGTATTCTCGTCTCTTCTGGTGCCAAAGCTGTATACGCACCGGTCAACCTACGATCCGTGTATAATACTCTGTCGAGACAGAGGGATCTGATCGTCCTGAAGTTCAATCTCCCGAACTTAATGATCCGGTGCGTGGTCGAGCGATCCGGAGATGACGGCGAGTGATATATCCATAATTAGATGTCTCGGGCTTTAATCTTCCGTTGGTTTTAATGAAAATCTCCACCCCCCGTTTTGACATACCCTAATTTCACATTTCGTTGGGACGCCGGCATGGTCCGGCCATCTTTTTTTCTTTTCTTATATCTTTTTCTCCTTTTTTACTCTTTAAAATATTGAAGTACCGTGGGCGAACTAATAGATGGCCCGGGGGTACAGGATGAGCTTGAAGAATAGAGAAGGAGTAAGGAAATAAAAGAGAAGTCGGTTGCGCGAGGGTGCGGATAGCGCGAGAATATCCGGAGAAAGGAAAGAGAAGGCGAGGAAGGCCCGCAGGGTGCGAGAAGGAGAGCCAAGAATGGATGGGTACGAGGGAGACGGACGGCGCCGAAAAAAGGAGTTTGCCAACAGCGCTGGGGGATGCCCCGAAAACACGCTGAACGTGTGGCGCCATTTCGGCTCCTTTTTTTTCTCTATCTTCTCCGTCGTCGCTGATCCCTCCGTGATTCCTCGTGCTTTTGTTTCTTCGCCCATACTAATTCTTCGCGGGCTGCACGGCGTGCCCGGAACGCGTGTAGAGAACGAACTGGAGTCCGTGAGAAGGGGCCGGAGGATGGGGACGAATCAGGCGGAAGAGGACTTACATGAGCTTTGCCCCATTCGTGATAAAGTAGCTCGTATTTAAAATAAGTCAATTTTTCTTTTGCTTTATTTCTTTTTCACAAAAAAATTGCATACAAATCTTTCCTACGGAAAGTATTTGAAGAAAGTAGCTTGATCCAATTGTTGAAACAATTTTCTTTTCTAAATCGAATTCTGTATGTGTTTTCGAAAGATACGTTTGCTCTAAAGTTCACACAACTACTGTGTAAACTTGTTCTTATTTCGCATGGAGCTCTAAGTTTTTACGTTGAATTGTGGAAAGAGGAAATGAAGGTGGAAATGATATAGGCACGAGGTGGCCCCGCATACGCACAGCACACGCGACTCGTGTGCGCGATATTGTAGAGGCCCCCTCGGCATGGTGCGGTGGCCCCCGTGAGCGCGGACCACATACCTGCAAGCGAATGCTCTTAAAAGGAAGGGCAGAGCCAAAGAACAGGTCGTTAAAATGTAATGACATTGTTGTTTTTAATGTTCGCCTCTTTAAAACGGTCCCTTTCGTCTTCCTCGAGCCTGCCAGCTACTTCTGGCGCTACCAGCCGTCCCCCTCTCGACCCGTTTGCCCGACCAAAACCCCTTTAACACTCTTCCTCCTTTCCTTGTTTACGTGAAAGACAAAGAGGAACTAATTGCGAATTAGCCATCCTTTTTCTATGGTATTGTTGCTCAGAAGTAAGTCCCGTTATATGCTTCATCAATTTTTCTGCGAAGGCATTTTTAAGTTTCTCACGTTCAAAAGAATATAGAACGTAAAATAATTCACAAGTAATCCTTTGACGAAGCTTTATCTTAAAAATAAAAATATCTGAGTTTTGCAATATTATATTAATAACATAATGCCAATCGTGATAAAGATATGTAATTAAGATAATTGTGATAACATTTTTAAAGAGCGAAGACAGAATATTTACTGAAATCTTGTAAAAAATTAAGAATTCCTTAATTAAAGAAATTAAAGAATCTTTTAATACGACTTTAAAATAAAGAAGTGAAATTGAAATGTGTGTAAATGAAGTATATATTGAAAATTAGTAGAAGCTAGAGATTCTCTACAATAAATACAATATTAACTGTATGTATCATTTTTTATAATTAAAGCCGCGAAATTTCTATAGAATAGTATAGAGAAGGCGAACAATGTAATATCGGTGAGTTATTCTATTCTGCTGAATATTAATTTCTACTGTCACTCTAATTTCTTTGGATATATGTGCCATATTTATTGTTATGCTTATTTATTCATATTTATTGTTATTATTATTATGAACTGATCAATTATCATTTTGCTTTATAAAGAAAAAATGATCAAAGAAATAATATTTTCAGAAAAAGACAGAGCTTAAATTTAAAAATAAAATTCTAAAAATTTCCCCGAATTCCGATAAAATTCTATAAAAATCCCAGGTTTTCGAGGGTACAAAATGTATTCTCTAAAAATTCCAGATTTTTCCAAGTTTTTTCAAGTAATAAACATCCTGAAGTAAAACAAAAGGAAAATATGAAAAGAGAAACAGATAAGGGGAATGATAAAACAATATATCTAAAAGTTATTAAGTAATCTAATCAAGATATCCTAGGAATTAAGCAATAAAAACTATTATTATTGTTAGTACTTAAATATATAATTAGCTAGGTTTATTTGTTATTTAAAGATAAAATTTTAAATCAAATGATTATTGTATCTGACTCTTCGTTCACTTGTTAATTGCTCAAAAATTATTTCTTATAACACGTATTTCTCATAAACACGTATAATTGGAGGAGATTATCTTATAATCTTCTAATTGTGTATATTAATTTTTAACAAACGAACTTTATTGTTTCACTCCCGGAATGTCTTGATATCTTACTTAACAATTCTTTATCATTAAATAGATTTATTACCTTTAATAACAATTTTTCTCACGTTCAAAATATTTTTTCAACATAATCGATACACTCAACTCCGCTTTTATTAGCCAAAAAACAACTAAAACTTAACATTCTCCATAAAAATTTTACATTTTCTAAAAGATTTAATCATAGTTCTAGCAAAGGTCTTTATTTGATATTAAAAATGAAGATATTCAAGAGAGAATATATTTTCAAGTATCTTATTTCTGAGAGACATTACAACGTTCGATAATCGACGATGCCGATTCGGAATCCCGAAACATTAATATTCTCACCTTGTCGAACCTATAAGACCAACCAATTAAGTCGGACGGTAGCTGTGAGCTGTAGACCAATCGTGGACAGTCTCCGTTAGAAAGGAACCGATTATGGGTTCGCTACCGCGCAACAGTTTAGCTTGGAACTTAACTGTTGCGTCTAAGAAGAGCTATCATTAAGTCCGGAATAGGGGTCCGGGCATTAGGATTAGTGGCCGAAACGTTTTGGATAGGCTTCTGTATCGCTCGAGTTCATCCCCGGGCCTGTCGCCCACGAAGGAGGAGGACCGCGATCATCGTAATTCGATCAGCTGGTGTTGGGTTCCTCGTTCGTCGAAGCGGAGGTACCAGAGAAATTGTATTTGCATTCTCGCAATACACATCAGCGAATACACATCACGAAGAAGAAAATGCAAACTTACGGAGGATCTTAAGCCAGACCATCTACTCCTTTCCCCTAAATTAGTAAATTAGTGTCTACAACTTATAATTGTGGGAATAATTGGCTTGACAAATATCGATGTTCATATGATTACCTTTCTTCTTCTTAATAAAGATAAAAAAAGGAAAGCGATATGCACGAATACCGTCACACTTCAAGTCAAGCTCAGAATTACAAATCTTGTGCTGCATTAAGGTTGTGCTCTCTCTATCAGCGGTACTCTACCTTTGTTTTTTTATAGAATGTGCAATAGCTTTGATAGCGCGTTAATAAACTTCAATTGCAATCAAATGCAGACAACACTGCAGGTTGTTAACAATAGAATCGAGCGATGGGAATCTCTGAAGTTTTCACTATCTTTCATCAATATACGCAGAATTCCGGAGCGATGAGAGTGCGTCTATCGTCGCGTATAGACGTATAGACGCGAGAGCATTCGCGTATATATGCATACGCACGCGGAATATACATGCATTCATACACATACACATATGCACACGTACATACACATATGTGCACAGATACGCGAGAACGAATGCGCTTCAAATTTCACAAGAGACAGACGAGCTCTCGCTGAACACGGACTCGCTTTCTGAGAGTTAGCGATTTCCGGAGCAGCCGGAGATTTCTGAAGATCAAGCCCAAGTTGTAGCAACCGATGAGAGGAGTCTATCTCAAAATACATAATGCGAGTTAAGGCTCGTTTGCGGAGGCTCGCTTCGCGATTTGATCTCAGATGTGCCAAAGAACCCATCAACCCAGGAAGCCTTGGCTTTCCCTTAGAGGGACTGTCACTCACCTCGGCGTACACGTCACCTTCGTTGTCGCTGTTTCGCCCGCGAACTGCGCACCAACACGTCGCCGGTCTCCTCGCGTGAGCACGCAGAGCAACAGGTATTCTAGTCGCCGCTTGGGCGACTAAGAATCTCGCGTCTCTCGCGAGTTGACGGAGAGAGAAGGAGAGAAATCGCAACCTCCGGACTCTCTGTCTGGTGAGTACGCGGAACCGTTCGAAGGGAATGCGTACGAGACCTTTTCGAGTACTTGATGGTTTTCGATACTATAAAGCTGAGAGAGCCGAACCGAGCTAAGCTGAACACGAAACTGTGCTGCCGATCTCTCGTGTTCCGTTCTCCTCCTCCTCCCGCCTTGCCCGTCGCCTCCTTCTCTTCTTCTTCCTCCACCTCCACCACTGGGTTCTTTCCTTCAGCTCCTCCTTCTACTCGCGGTACGCGTTCGGTTCCCGTTCCGCGCCGCGTTCCCGTTCCGTTCTCCTTCTTCGTCGATCTCGCGCCTCGGCATCGACGTTCTCCGCAGGTGCGACAAAGCGGAGAGAAAGGACGACGGGGCCAACGATGCGAGGAGGGGAAGAATCTCCTCAGCTACCACCTCTCTACAAAACGCGTCGCGCGTACTGTAAAAAGCATATCGCCCGAGGCGTTACATCGCGAACCAGTAAAACTTGTCGTACGCCGACATCGCGCGCTCATCGATCGTAGCCGAGAGAGACCGAGCTGCGAACGCGATTGCTGGTCTCAGGGCGATGCGCGGCGCGAAGGTGACGAAGAGGAGGATTCAGGGATGGCGAGCCGGACACCGCGACGCACGCTTCCATCGACGTTAACGAGATCACTAGGGCTGCCGCTGATCCGCAAGAATTCGGAGCTGGTCAACTGGAAGCTGCCTCCCTCTCCTTCTCTCAGTCTCTCTCATCTTAGCCCCCGGAGTTCCCTCGATAGTCATCTACGGCTCCTCGAAGCTTATTAAATATTTGCACTTATACTTGTATAAATTTACAAATATTACATCTTGCCAAATGTGTCCACTTTAAACTACATCATTAGAAATTAACCCTTAATTCACACGATTGGTTAATCCTTAATTCACACGATTGGGTCATTCGTATTCCACATATTTCTTTTCTTTGAAATGCTAGAAGCAGCTGAATAATAGTTTCTATTCTTTGTTTTTTTAAATGCATAACTTTACAAATACATTCTAAAAATGTTAATCAGTATTCGCAGGTCCAGTGGATCAAGACATTTTCTGTAACTACAAAAATTGTAAATTATTTATAATAAATGTTTTCCACAAATTTATATAATCATATTCTTCAGATACCGAGCTAAAAAAAAGGAATCGTTCAATTAACTTTAATAAAAACATTAATTTAAAGTACATCGGATCTGCAAATATCAGTTAAGGAAATTTCAAAGCGAATATGTTTAACCAATTAAGATTCAAGTATATATAAGAATTACTTAATAATTTTTGTATACTTGTAAAATCGAAAATTAATCCGGGACGCGAACAACCTATCATGTATAATAAAAGATCAAAAAATCATCGTGTGTATTAAGACTAAATAAGCAAAAAAAAAGATTTGTACTGGAGACAGTGCAATTTCTCTAAAACTTTGCGTTATTTCGCTACTTAGAACTATTTGATTCGCTTTATCGCTGGTCCCAGAATTGTTCTCACATAGTGTAGCAGGTCCTTGCATTTCTGTTCTGTATTTGTATCTTCAGAACTACCCCAAATAATCAAACCGTCAGCGCCGAGGTTAGCGATCGTGTTAAATGTGTTCTCCGTGTCTTTCTGTGCAGATAAATTCTCAATAAATCTTCTTGACATCAATATCTGATGCAAACATTTCAAGGAGCTCAGAAGGACTTACCTCACTTAAGAAGTTATCTCTGTTATCCTGATACTTGAACCAGTAATAGGGAAGAACTTGTTGTTTGCGCGGAATTTTGCCTGCCATACGTAGCGCCTCGGATACTCTACCCTTCACGAAGCCCACCCGATCTTCTCCTCTGATCTCCTGTCTCAAGTACACAGAAGACAAGTGCACGTCCTCGAGCGTGAAGAGCCAAGACATTCTACGGAAATTGTTGCTCGTGATTACCTCTGACATTGATGCTCGGCTGTTTCTTTATCGTTTCGCGTGATTAGATAACGCGCCGGTAACGAAATTGCGGTTTGCTTTTTAACACCCTGATATCCTCGACATTGACCTATTTCGGTATAAATACTTAACTGTAATCTTGATTCTCAATCTCATCTTGTGTCCGGGGTGATGTCATTATCGTAAATCAGCCGCTGAATTAAATACTATACATACAGTCAGTTCCATAAAAGCTATATATACTATATTTTCAAGAAGTTTATGCATTTAAAAAAAGAATTTTTTTTAAGTACAATGGTCTATTTCATTAACATTTAATAGTCTATTTCATTATTGCATGATGTCGTCCAATTGTCATCATTGTTCTTTGTTGTACTTGATTAAAATGACAATATCTGGTCATATTTTCAACTAGTTTTTTAACGTAATTGATAGAAAGCGATCTTATATATATTTGCAGATTTGATAGTATAACTGCTTCACATATTATTACAGCGTCCCCCATATAAATCGTAACAATGCTTATGTAAAAGAGATTCCTAAGATAATTTTAAAATGAAAATTATCCAAAATTATTATATTAAGGCTATAATAATTTTTAAATAATAAGCATTTTAAGTTAATGACTACTGCCTAAAGTTTGTGTATTCAGGTATGATATGCTCGGTCCACAATCTTGCTTTAAGAGGCCTTAAGTCATAAATCGAAAGAGATTAAGTGACAATAATTTCTGTCTTTATTTTTGCGCAGTCTTTAGGCTTTAACGAATTGAGCAAAGCCCAGGTCTTACGACCTAAAACTATAAGTTCTGTGGCCGATATATCGTCACTTACAATTTACGACTTACGGCCTCTTAAAGCAAGGACTTAACCATACACATTATGTACATAACATAACACAAAATAATATGTTAAACTAAAAGCTTGAAAGTTAATTATCGTCTCTTGATATAATATTGATATAAAAATAATATTGTTGTAAAGATAATGTATGAAGATAAAATTATTAATATTTCTAATTATACTAATAATTATTATTATATTATATAATTATTATGACCTCAACTCTTTAGTATTAGAATTAGAAATCTCTAAATGACTTCAAAAATCTTTCCTTAAACGTTGTTACGAGACACCCTATATATACTCATATAGCACATACTTTCAAAGGATATCCTGAAGATGTCCAGAGGATATTCTTAGGACGTCTCTCGGATAAAATGCCGTGTGATAACGTTTTCCTTAAAGCTTTTTCTTCATAAAGCTCAAATTTTTTTATTTAATTTCCTTCAGATGATTGTACTGGCCAGTCCAAGATTGTAATGTCATTTTTTTTTAGTTTCCAGGCGGTTCAAATAGTTGTCAAGATATATAAACAACAATAGGATTTGGGTGGTATATATTAAGCAATAACAAAATAGGTCATTAAATGTAAATAGTATACTTTTAAATGTAAATAGTACTTTTTTAAATGTAAATAATACTTTTTTAAAATTCTAATAAATTAAATTTTCTTGCAGGTAGGGTGTACGCTGTTATGGAGCAGACTGTAAATTCTTTCACCTGGCACAGCGGTGAAGCGATAACACGACCCCGATGTCAAGCTGCGAGGATCGCGAGATCATCTCGAGATTAGTACATTCCGTGTAAAATTTAATGTAATGACGCGCTTACATGTATGCTACTAAATTATACACATGCTATCGGATGTTGAATTATTGATTTTCGTCGATACATATATGTACTCACTCGTTGTTCTCTGCCATAGTCTGACGATTGCAATGCGCAGTAGGTTGGCCAGGAGTCTGATTAAAGCAATATGGGTAACCATAATAACCCCATTTGGCTTTAGATCGAAGCTTCTTTGCCATATTCAGTGTCTCCTCCATAAATATTCTGGCATATTTTTCAAAGCGACGCTTCGCTTCCTTTTTGGTAGCGCTCTCGCTCCAAAAGGGATGTCTCTTATGTTCTAGCTTTAGAGACAGAGTTTTGTAGGGCTCGAGAGAGGCCCAATTTTGTCGGAAGATAGGTCGCCAGCTTTCAAAATCTATCACGCCAATACCGCTAAACGACCCGTCTGGGATTTGTTTAATCAAGTGCTTTTGGAACATCTCGAGGTGTTTTTTCAGATCACCTTCTTGAGGAACACCGCCGTTTCTTACGTTTGTTACGGTCCCTGAAAATACAAGAATTAATTACATCGGTAATCGAAACAACGTAAAAATTCTAAAAATGTTCAAAAAACCAAAATAGCAAAATTAATATTAATAAAAGAAATATTTTCATATCTGGCAGATACCAAGGAAAGACGACAAAAACT
The DNA here is from genome assembly GCF_000204515.1 of Acromyrmex echinatior. The sequence goes on along the minus strand of NW_011627240.1, from coordinate 987,820 downwards.
GATAAAACTAAAAATACTCAATTGTATCGTATATCTAACAGATATGCAAAAAGATCGATAAATTAAACAATACATTTTAAATATATTTGCTTAAGCTTATAAATAGATATCTAAAAAAAATTGTTAAGAAATGCTTTTTTACAGATATCCATCAAACATCAACTAACAGTAAAATAATTGTTAAATGTAAAATAGTTTTAATTTCCCACTCAATAATATATATAACTGCAATATAATGTATAATAATTATATAATACATAATAGTTACATTATTGCGTGGAAAATTATAATTGCGGCGGTTATATCGCCATGACTGCCGGAAAATCGAATATACATGCATGTGTATGCAGCACATATTTGGTCAGCTTGTACACATAGAGTGTACACACAGAGAGCACAGTGCACACGATGCTTTTCGATGGTCGTAACACAGACAATAGGCATAGACCTTTTAAATTGATTAGCTTCTTTTGTCTATTTACATTCGATCTATTTACATTTAAATAAAGTAGGATAAAAGATTCGTTATTTTGTAATATATCGATAATCACATTAATCCAACTTTTGAACAATTACAATAATAAATTACTCTCCAAGAAATTAACTAATTATTTAAAATTGTAAGGGCATAAATATAATAACGATTAACAATAAAGATTAGCAACACGAAATAATATTTTGTGTGGAGAGAAGACGAGCTCCAAAATCACTGGAATAAATCGTTGAGTTATAATAGTTATTTATTTATATTTTTTATTATTAGGAATCGCTCCCAGCATACATCGTCAAATAATTAACAATTATGTTTGCTGGATATTTTTGAATAATTTTATTTAGTAATAAAATGCACTTTTAACTCACCAGTTTTATCGGTCAATAACGCCGGAAACATTCCGGGATCATAAAGGATTGCGATTTCTTCACCGCGAAACTCATCCATCGTATTTTGATGAATTCCAAAATCCTTGAGATCATCGAATCTCACGTTGTACTGATTACACATAAAGCTAGGCACGTTCCAATAAACGTCAAACTGCCGCGAGTTGCTTGCCTGGAGGGTCGTTGTGCCCCAGCTGAACAGAAACACGACGTGATTCGTAAGCGTGGACAATGACACCCATTAGATAAGATATTTTCGGTCTACCGGATCTTTTCGGACGCCTCGTGTTTATAATAGGATCTCTAAATTGGATTAGCAACCCTCGTACTAATAACTGTTGCAATGTATTTAGTTTAAGAAGACGTGACAAAACATTTAAAAATATATTTGTAATACAAGTCAATTTAAAGAAATATAAATGTATTTTAGTTTTACCTATTTCCAAGCAATTTGTCGTCCTTCTTTGATACCTGCCAGATATGAATTTTTTTAAGTATCTCACGATTCTATCTGATAGATACCAAAGAAGAACGACAAATTACTTAAAAACTGATAAAACTAAAGTACATTCAATTATATGCATATATTGTATAATAGATACGCGAGAAGGTCGACAAATTATTTAAAAATTAAAAATTAAATTGTTTTTAAATGAATTTTCAAAGGGTTAAAAAATATGTAATGTCTTTTGAGCGAGATACCCGAGAAAAGCGGCTGCGACAGACGCGAAGGCAAGGATCAGAGAATATCGAAGTAGCATCGTGATAGCCCGATCCAAGTTTGGAGCAGAATACAAACTTCGACTAAGTCTCTCGTTGATTAATTACAAACTACGTTCAAACGTCTCGGAAGTTTTGCGGTATCGAGGCGCCACTAATAATTGGTGAGATGGTGCCAAACAATTGGGACTTTTGCAAGAAGAGGGTTTCTTTCACCGTGATCAGACGTTTACGTTGTTAGTACACTAAGCATGCGACTGAATTCCGCTCGATTTCAGACCAGTATTTATTTCACATCGTGTCTCTCGTGTCTTCCCCACCTACTCCAGTTCGTCCACGCCTCGTAGTGTTATCTGGCTCCGGGTATTGTTCGATGATTCGACGTTTCCGCTTTTTTGCACGTATCCCTCTCCTCGTTTTTTCTCTTTTCTTGCTTATTATTATTCCGCAGTACAAAGGGCACGTGTGCGCCCGCGAGTAACTATATTGCGCTTGATGAGCATCTATCGACATTACCATTAACACGACCTGAGATCGATACAAGCGTGTCTGGTCAGGAACTTTCTGGATGATGTAACACAATGCATTCTCTTGTGAAAGAAATATTATCTTTCTCTTTATTTCCATGATGAAAAACTTCCTGTCACTTTAAAACGATCAGAGTTAACAAGTAGTTAATAAGATCAGTTGATCAGATGACCACCTCATACAAGAGGAATTTCTTCGAGGTTCTTGCAGTCGCAAGAAATATTTTATTGTAGTAAGAGGTAATGAAAAAAGTGTAATTTCAATAAATGATAAGAGATATGTTTTTGCAATTATTTACTGTGATGATATAAATATTTGATATACTATAAAAAAAAAATATATTGTATTTTTGTTATCAGAAATAATTCATATACTGCAAATCAAATTTTAATGAAAAACGTGACTTTGATAAAACATATTTCTTTTTTATTTTATATCGTAAAAAACTTTTTTTTATATTTGTAGCATTAAAAAATCATAAATAAAAATATAACATACATAAAAATTGCAAGATTCGATTAATAAATTATTCAATTCATAAATATTTGTATATATAAAACGTATACAAAACACCATATTCAAACGTTATTAATATTATTTAGCATATAAATATTACTTTTTAGGATAAGAAAAATTAATGAAGGTATGACAATTTTGTTAAACCATATTATTGGCTTCCTTGTAAGAAAACCACGTCACGTTCGCAAGTATTACAACAAGCCCCTATTTATTGTATCCCTGACTCAGTTTTTCTGACTGTCGTTTAGTCCCATTGCATTAACTAAGGGCCGTCGTACGTTCACATCAGTTTCACTAGGAATTTGAATATATTTAGATGTAAATTTCGCGCTGTTAGAAAAAAGCGGCTTTAAACAAGTAATAGTTATGCTCGGCCTATATCTGTCGATCGTCAGCGATATCATCCGATCGACTATTTGTATGTATAATGTTCGTTCAAGGTAGAACGCCATCCGCGTCCTCCTGTCTGCTCAACGTCATTGATCGATCGTTTGTATATACGATGGATCTGTAAACTTATCGAAGGACCGTCGTTATTCGGACGTCGCCTCCCTATCTAAAAGCGAAATGTAAATTTTAACCGGTTAATCGCTACGGGTACATCGTCAGGTTTTCTCTGTTATCTTCAAAAAGACCTTGCTCGTCGGCCATGCGCTAAGCATGCGATGGTTTACTCACGATGTTCACGATAATGATAAAAAAGATATATTGTTGCATGATCTTTGCCTTGAGGGTATAACATATGGAAGAATTCAATTTTTTATCAAGTATTTTCTATTACCATAATTATACAGGGTGGGCCATCTATTGGTACGTTTTTGAATTTCGTCGTATGGCAACACCGAACGAGCTACAGACCCGAAATTTTGACAGTTTATTAGTCATACCGTCCGCGGCACGAAACAACATGTTTTCTCTTGAAGAGCGTTTTGAAATTTTAAAAACTTATTTTCAAAGTCAGTGCTGTGTCGCCGAAACTGTACGAATTTTGAAAAGAAATATGGGTCGTGATAGAGCACCCACCGAAGGAGCTATACGCAAATTGGTGAGGAAAGTTCGTGAGAAAGGGATGTTAGTGGATGACATTATATTACGACTGTTTTGAGTGAAATTGGCGCCGAGGTAGTCCAAAATGTCATTAATAATTGGGGTGACCGAATGGCATACTGTAAGGCCAGTAGAGGGAGCCACATGAACGAAATCGTTTTTCATTCTTGACGCGGATACTTTTAGCTTCACAACAAAAAAAAAAATTAATAAAAAATATCAATGTATGCTCATTTGATCGCATTTTTAAAAACGTACCAATAGATGGCCCACCCTGTAGATAGGTATTTATATGACGTAATTATTCCGCGCGAATTCATGTAAACATCACTGTGAAATAAAACTCGGTGCTTTCGGAATTGCACCGTACAATTTTCTGAAAAAACATTCATGTGTATATAAACACAAATAAGAGAGATGAAAGAAACAATTTCAGTCAAAGCAAGATCTTAGTGTTTAATAATATTAATACACAAATATAATTATTGTTCTATAATCTATAAACTGCGTCGATTCGATTTGTTGAACTTGAAAAACAATCATAAATTAAAATATGTAATAAGCTTTTTAACTTGCTTTCTTACTCTGAAATAAAAAACTTTTTTTATCCCTAATAGCGTTTTTCATTATAATCAATCGGAAATCGATTAACCTAGAAAGTGCTACTGTAAATTCGTCCAATCAGAAATCTAAAGTAGAGCATGTGACATCATTAATTGACTTCGAATTGATTCAAATCCACCGGAGTAAAATACGATAATTGTAGATATATAAATTTTTCTTTTTATCGAAGCTATTAATTTCTCAAAATGGAGTTAAAAGAAAAAATAAAAGAATATACTTAACATTGCAATCAAATTGTAGATATATAAATTTTTCTTTTTGATACGAGACTGGTTTCTTCACAAGTGTTTCGTATAATCTAATCAAAGCTAGAAACGAATCTTGGATTATATAATCGCGAATTTTATATTGCATAGATTGTTAATAATTACATGAGAAACATTATTCAGAATATAAATAGTTTACTTATGTGAATATGGACGGATATGAAGTTAATGAGGGCAAAATATAAATTAGAAATAGCAAGAAAAAGTAAAAATCAATTATTTTCAATAAATGTCATTTTATTTTTAACTTGTCTGTCACTCATACTTCGGCATACGTTTGTCTAATTAGCCGAGGTGTAAAGGAAAAAACGGATAAAGAGTTATCTGGCGTCTAAAGGCTTACATGATTGAAAATCGAAAATTTTCGGATGATGCGGGATGGCTTCCCGCATAATTGCTATTAATTGCATAATGCTTATCTACATTTGAGTTACGCAGATACGTATATACACGTGCGCTGTACAATGCTGCACAATTTTCATTATAGTCCCGATCGTATATAATTCAATCTAGAGTCTTCAAAGGCGCCAATGACGAAATCAAGAGCGATTTTCGAGGAATTGAGTTATTCATTCGAGTGACGATTCTACAAGAAATCTCAAATTCCCCTTAACCACCGCAATTACATTTATATATTCCTATTGGTAAGAAAGATTAAGGTTGTTCTTATCCCTGTTTAACAACGCTGTCTTTATTGCGTTGCTATATATCCTCTGTTCGCTCATACTTAATCGCTATTTTTTAATCTCTTGTGCGAGATCACACATGCAAAAGATGTCCTCTCTCTTTCTCTAAACAGCGATTTTTTTTTTAACAAGAAGTCTACTGGAGCACAAGACCGATCTTGCCAGGTGTCATGCTGGGGCAACGCCAATTGTATAGATAGTATTGAAGATTGCCATCGCCAATCCCAAATTTGAGGGGTTCTAAGAACTCCTTGTTGTCCATAAGATCTAATGCATTAAATACATCAAAACCCAACTGCAAATGAAGAACTCGTGTTACGTTTGATTCTTGTTTGAAAAGTGCGATAAATGAGAGAAACTTACGTCACGCGCTGATATTAAGGCATCCATCATTAGTTCGAGCCATGGTGTTGTGGTAGACACATTATAGAAACTATACGCAGCCTTAAGGGTCTTGTGCGTTTGATGATGCATAATGGAACTCGGTAATGTATAATAGCTCACCATATCGGTGATTTTCCCTTCCTTCTCCACGACGAAGCTGTTAATAATGCCAGCTTGCGGCAGAAACCAATGTTCAAACTCTTCGACTGAGAATACTGGAGCGAGATCGAACTTTTCCAGATACTGTAATATAAATATAAATATTAAAGATGAAGAATTACAAGTGGAAATTAAACCGACAAGAACAAATCCTATTTTCGGTCAAAACAAATTTTGGTTTAATAACACTCAAATACATTTAAAATTTAATTAACCGAATCAGTGTGCAATAAGAATATATTTAAAAATTTGCATACAAGTTCTATTAAATCAAGATTCCAAAAATAGAATTCTTTCTCTTTTTGATATTAGAAATGGCGATTATGACGATCAAATGTGTCGAAAAATTCAGGCTTTATACTTACTTCCGTCAATATCTTATGCGCTTGTGGTATATCTGTGTAAACCAATTTTCTGAAACCTGGTACTTTTGTATTCTCTGGCAGTTTATATAGCTTTAAAGTCCTCTGCATCGTCATGTTGCGAGTAAGATGGGAGAATTTGATGTCGATTAATTTCTTTGGATTTAATGATCGATGCCAGTACCTAAATACATACATGTCAATTAATTAACAGTTAATCAAGCAAAGTTCTCGTATACTTCTCTATACTGACCTGCATGTAGCGATAGGTTTTGGTAAAACGACTCCGGCAGTGTACACGGCCTGAAAGATGCCCTTCAGATTTACTCTCCTCGTAATTTCGCGTATCAACACAGGTGCTACTCTCTTCGATCTCAATTTTTTATGCACACATAGAAAATTGATTTCCACCATTTTCTGAGTACTGAAAACATTTTTAAAGCATTATGTTGCGAAGTGGGCAATTATGCAAGCGTATTACACCTACTGATTATAGACGCGTAAAGTGGCTGGAATAGCGGAAATAAAACCGACTAGACGTCCGCTCTTGCTCACTCGCACACCGCAATGCCATTCTTTGCACCAGCCAGGAGGCTGCAGGGCCCATTTCAAAAAATTTGGAGGATAATCAAATCTGAACATAGCGTCGTCATCTTCGACATAATTCTCTGAGAGTAATGTATACAGTTCCGATAAAACCAGAGGATCATCTAAATTCAAAGTATCCCACTGAAAATCAGCAGGTAGCGAATATGGCTCTGCTCTAACAGATGTCTTATCAGGCTCAATTGGCTCATTGCGTACAATTTTTTCATCTGGAATCAATAACATACATTTAGAAAAAATAATATAAAATAAATAAATCTTTATGTGATTTAATCACCCATTTTTGGTACAGGCTGTGTACTCCAAAATTGATAAGACTTTTGCATTGCTTCCTCTTGAGTTTTGGCAGGTTTTTGTTGTATATTGAATACTTCCATTGCCATTTGGATATCCTTTATAGAGATATTGCACGCGCTAGGCATTTCTTTCTCCTCCTTGTTATTGTTGTGGTTTTCACTGGCCGCATGCGCCGCCTCTTTCTTTTTTTTCCGAGCTTCTCTCTTCTTGGAACTATGGTAAAATAATAATAAGTTTATTAACGCAATACAAGTAACTTGCAATGATAAACAGCTAAAGGATATGTTCAATAACTTTAGATATTCAATTATGATATATATATATATATATATATATATATATATAACAAAAATTTTTAAAATATATAATAATAAAAAATACATAAAAATATAAGAAATATATTATACACATGTAAATAAACAAAATTAAATTTTGTGATCTGTACTCGTATCTTACTTTTATAAATAAATGCGCACATTTATTTCGGAGATTCTATAGTATATGTAATGCAAACTATATTCTAAATGCGTACATTTATCGATAAAAATAAAATATAAATATCGACCATAAATTTCAAGTTCGTTTATTTGTACATACGTATATAAAAGTAATAATTAGAAAAGTATAACGCTACAATTCATTGGTGTATTGATTAGATATGCATCGTCGATGAAACAAATTACATCGCAATCACACGATTACAAGCCACTGACAGGAGAGAATGATGTAGACCGAAGGAATCGTTCCGAAAAATATCCAATCATAATCGATTTGAGAAAGCTCACGTTCCACGCCGAATCGCGATCGAAGAATTGCTTTTAAAAAAAACTTAGGAGAATTACGCGGCGTGAACTATCCACCGGGTATTCATCGAACGAATATAGGTTAAGACAGGGCGGTGAAGTGCGGAGCAAGCCTCGTTGTAATCGTGTCGCAAACAAATTCGCGATCCTTCGATGATGACGTTCATCCGCGACCATACCTCTTATTTCGCGCATCTTTCTCGTGGGCTTCATCCTTCTTGGTTTCTCGCTCTGCGGCCTGACTCTTCTCCTCCATTTTAATATAGATTTTTGTCGCGCGGCGTACAGTGTACAGTGACGCTGCTGGAAAATGTATCCAGATGGAGCCGATGGAGGAACTAAATCCGCGCATGCGCGATGACGCATGCATTAGCAGACGCATCGCGTTATTATCGCGTACACTCCTTATTTCAGGCCATTTCAGACATCATCTGTTCCCTCGTATACATTAATACATATGAAGTTAGTTATTTATAATATTTGAAATTTAGAAAGTTTGAAAAGAATTATTTAATTCAAATATTTTGCATTTAAAAAGCACATAAGGATTTATCGTTCTCATTCTTCTTCTTACAAGAAATATTAATCAAGCTATGAATATACCTAGTGAAAATGTTTTTAGAACTTTTTATATAATTTTTCAGAATTTTTACGTAAATTTTAAATTTTTTACAATTTTATAAAAATTTTGAGAAAAATTTTTACCGGAGCAAATTTCGCATTTATATATTTCATATAACTTAGAGAGCATAAAAAAGAATTCAAAAAGAATTTAATTGTAATTGTGTCATCAATTTAAAATTCATTTTCAGATACGAAAAGAATTTTTTTTCTGAAAAATTCTGAAAAGAATTCTTTTTGCATCTGAAAATGAATTTGAAATTGATGATATACGACTGCAGAGATTTTGTATGCTATCTGGGAATATAAGTGACAATATCGTATATTCGACTGCATTTATCTAATTAATATATATTTCTATCAAGAAAATTTAACATTAATCTCGATTTAATCATTTTTTTACCTAACTCTTTCTTTTATAATTTTTAAAACTATAGAAAAGAATAAAAAATAAATTAAACAAAAATTAATCTACATTGATAGAATTGAACATAAAACATATAATTCAGTGAACATTATATTCAAATTGTTAAATAAATGCATACATATGTATATCGTATATTGCATAGTTTGTATTGATAATACAGTGTCCGCTATACCGCAGATCGGTTACGATGGTTACAATGTACTCCGTTTATCAAGCATGTACAAATAGTATATGAATTATTGCAATTTCTGTTTTATTTAAATTTACATTACAATTTATTTTGATATAATTCCAACATTCTCGCCGTGTATGTAACACATTAGCGAGCGTTGTCGTTCATTATTTGCTATTAATTATATATATTAGTAATTATTTAGAATAAATAATTACTCCTCCTCCTGTATTAATTACACAAATTCACTGCTTTAAGCACACAAATTCTTTGCATTAACAGTGAATTTGTGTTTGTAAAGTAGAGAATTTGTGTTTTTAAAGCAGTAAATTTGTATTTTTAAAGCAGTGAATTTGTGTTTTTAAAGCAGTAAATATATTTTTAAAGCAGTAAATTTATATAATTAATGCAGAACGTACATATAGAGCTGTATCGAATCAAGATAATAAATATCTTAATCTCTAAAGTCTTCAACCTTAACGCTTAATAACTCGATTCGACCGCCGCGTTTTTTCCAGATTCTTTCATTTTAATTGAAAACATGTCGAATAAGTGTACTTTTATTAAGATTTGAGATGGAGAAAGGGTTATTCTAAATAATTACTTATATATTATATAAACTCAAATTCCAAGTGTATTCAAATATCGCGCCGAGCGAAACTAACGCGAGTAGCGAGTCGCACATGCACGTCATACTTCACGCGGCTTCGCGCTGAGAATGGCCATTGTGAAATCGTTCCGCATTAAATATTCGCGATTTTTGATCTGCGAAAACGTTTTAGTCGATATCGAGACTGTCACTGGACACTGGACGTCGTCGTGATGTGTTCGGGTAAGAGATAATCGTATTTTCAATTATAAATCCATCTCGTTTCGATTCTTAGCAGCCGCACTAAATTGCGATCCTTTTCTATTATAGCAATCAAACTTGCCGAACCGAGATCAACCGGACGATCGTATGATTTATGGCAATGCTCGGAAAAAAGCAACGGAATCAGTCGAATATAGCAAAAGAATATGATTGATTGTTGCGGCGGACTTATTAAGGTAAAACTTAGTGGCAGAAATCTCAGTATCTAGACTAAGAAAAAAATTTTGTTGATATGTGATCAATCTCAACTTTTTTGTTGTTCTAACCATAAAAATTTGATTATTCTATTTTTGGTTAGAACAACAAAAAAGTTGAGGTTGGTCACATATCAACAAAACTTTTTTCTCAGTGTACGATATCGAGATTTTACACCCAAATCTATTTTCTCATAGCAAAAAAGGTCACATTCATGCCACAGTAGTAATCTTATAATAGTCATGATTAAGGCTATTTTCCATAATTTACTAGCAGTGCTAAAAATGTACAATATACGTAACATAAACTGTAGATTTTCAGCGCTGTCAGTGAATATTGGAATACAGCCTATATTGAAGTGGTCGAAAAAGTCACAGTGACATATCTTAATTTGTGTCATAGCAATATTGAAGTGCAGTTTTATTACAGCTTCATAATGATATAATGACATCACATTTGCATGTGTCAAAGCGGACATTTGCATGTTAATAACTTTGCATGTCATAACTTTGTTGTGATATTACTTTGCTATGACTTTCTGCTAGCAGTTGTGTTTAATTGAAAAGTGTTAATTGAAATGGTATTGCAGAGATTGGAAATAAACTCGTTATTTGTAATGTCATTAGATAATACAGAATTCAATATAATGTCATTAATTCTGAATTTATTTTTAGATGCAAAAATAATTTTTTTTCTAAAAAGTTTTGCAAGGAATATTTTTTGCATCTAAAAATGAACTCAGAATTAATGACATATAATTGAATTCTTTTGGAATTTTCTGTGCTATCTCAGTTACAATTACTGTGATCTCAGTTACAATTACTTTTTTTTTGGAAATGGATTGGCATTACCTTTTTTATAAATTTTACAGTTATTTTTACCATTACTTTTTATATTCTAAATCTATGATATAATTTTTTTATAAATTTAAATTTAATTTTTAACTGATATTCATAATTTGTTCTTTTTTAGAGATCATTTTAAAGAATGTCTTAAGATGTTAATACGGCTCCTGATTAGTTCATGACATCTTAAGACTATACTTAAGACAGTCTTAAATATAAGAGTTGAATGAATATTGGCCTCAATATCGTATGAATATAATATCGATCTTATTGCATTAATTTTTTCAAGTAATTTTCATGCGATAGTATTAAGTATCAGACAAAATTGTTTGCAAAAATACAGTATATTGTCGGTAATACGACAGTTACGTCAAATGATTTCCGTGTAATCGTAGTATCATTCGTCAAATATTTTCATAGGTTGATTATGTGCATGAGTTAAAAGGATTTTATATATTATATTTTATCGCGCTATTTTTTAAAAGGTTTTTAGAAATGTTTTTTTTTTTTAGAAAAATGAATAAATATTTTTTCAAAATTATTTTGTTCTTTATTTATTATTGTTTAAAGATAGGTTTGCTATTTTTCATAAAAAACTTTTCTATAAAAAATATTTGAATAGTTAACAGATTCATTTGATTTCTATATACAGTACATCATATTGTATTTCTGTACATTGTATTTTCTGTATATCGTACACGATTTATTTGATCATGATTTTAAATTTCTCTGTGGATTGAAATTAAAAAATAACGTGATTTCAATCATAACACTTGCGGTTATCGTCGAAAATTCTAAAATTATCTTGATAATTTAATTTTTTTCTCAAACTATATCAAATCTTAAACGGTCTAGCTGGATCTTAAATGCTTGTATGATTCTTGTATGAATTTATATACTACGTATGCAATTCCCAGAAATGCGTGCTGAAATGATTTTCCGGTTTTGAAAAGACTAATTCTACTAAACCGTAGTAATATCACGAGTTAAATTGGCTAGCAATTTAACAAATTTTTTATGCTTATTTGCATCTTCGAAACGATCTTAATAATGTTGAATAACATATTAAAATCTGTAAATAATTAATTCTTATTGCGAAAAATAACTCGTGATATTACTGCGGTAGTTCAGTACATACGTAGTATATAAATTCACACAAGAATCAAGCATTTAAGATCCAGCTAGCCCGTTTAAGCCTTGATTTTTATAGTTTGTGTTATCACACATATACGGTCTTATAATATATTGTATTGTTAATTTTTTCTATTTTTTCATGGCTCGCAAACATAAAAATGTTAAAACTGCACTTTTTATAAATACACTTTATATAAATACTTTATATAAATAAACAAAGACTATTTATTTATTATGTGAAATAAATAATTCTAATTCCGATGATAGCAGTAAATATTTTGATTAAAATGATGTCTTACTTTATATTGTAATTTTAATCCATTGAGAATCTGGAATCATGATTGCAGAATGAGCCGTACACACATTGTATACAAAAATCTAAGTCTGTAAATTTTTCATGTATTTATAGAAAAAAATAACAGATCTATCTTTAAATAACAAAGAACAAAAAGTATAAAATAAATAATAAATAATAAATAAATAAATAATTTCAAAAAATATTTAC
>NW_011627240.1:959691-975149 GCF_000204515.1 Acromyrmex echinatior | reverse complement strand
CGCGTTTCCTAAAAGCTTCTTTAAAAATAATTTGATAAAGTAAAAAACTCCTTTAATCAAAAGTAAACTTAATTTGCAGCGATAATTTACTCTAGTTTGCCACAATTTTTTAATTATTTTGATTAGAAAAACGAGAAGTTGCTATAGTTAATATTATTACTTTTATAATATTATATAATTATATAATATTATATAATATTGAGTAATTGATAGCTAATAATTTGTTAATATGTAGATTTAATATATAATATATGTATGTAGTTAATGGCTACAATTAATATGCGATCATTATAATTATTAAAAAAATTATGTGTGCATGAATTAATCGAGATACATGCTAGTAATTGGCGATGATAGATTACGATATTTCGTATTAACTGTGATCATTTTTTAGTTATTCTATAAAAGTATTAAATAGCTGTAATTGACGTGATTATTAAAGTTGTGTTTAGAAAATTATATGTGTATTAATCGAGATATGTGCTAATAAAATTGGTAATGATTTTACGATATTCTATCTTGACCACGATTGTTCAGTTGTTCTGCAGATTAAAAGTACGAAATAGCTTATTATTATTGGTAGTTATTATTATGTTTATAAATTTATACATGCATGGATTAATTGAAATACAAGATAGTAATTAACAATGATTATGGTATTCTATGTTGGCTGCGATTTGGAAATTAGAATATGAAATAGCTGTAGTTAATGTTATAATAGTTATGTTTGTAAAATTATATATGCGCGAGTTAAATAGAAACATACGATAATATGATAATTAACTGTAATCACAATATTTTATTGACCGCGATTACTGTTTAATATTTTGTGGATCAAAATTATGAAATAGTGTAGCTAGTCGTTATGTTTAAAGAATAATGTATGCATGAATCAAATCGACGTAAGCAGTGATAATTAAAAGTAATTGCGATATTATGTGTTGGCTGTGATCTAAATGTATTTTTGTACAGATTTATGTTGCAAAATGATTATTGTAAAATATTGCATTTGTTATTTTTATAATATTACATACCTGACTTACTTGCTAAGGTAATTGTAATTAATATAATTTTAGTATTGTGTAGTGCTAATACACATACGTGCTATGTACGCAGCTATGTAATTAATATCGTAGTTGTTATTTTCCTAATATTACAGGCATAAATTAATTGATAGACGCAGTGGTAATTGGTATCCTTAATGCATACATATTACATGTACAGTCAATAGCTTATGCTGTGGTTAAGCCTATATGCGCACGAATTAATCGAAATATGCAATAATAATCGGCAGTGATCCCGATATGATGATTCTGTATATATATATATATATATATATATCGTTACGATCATTGTTTAATTATTCTATAGATTAGAATGATTACTTCTATAATTATTCTATAGATTAGAATAATTCTATAGAAATATGAAACAGAGTTGTAATAGTAATTATAATAAAAATTATAATTGTGGAGTTGTCATATTTATAAGAGTAATATTAATTGAGATATTTGATAATAATTAGCAGTAATAGTAGTTAATATTATGGTTGCAATGATTATCACTCATAATTAAATTTTAATTGGTCTTAAAATTAATTTAAATAAAAATACGTACACGTAAACAACAATTTTGTTGAAGATAGAAATCTGAAGATAATTTTGTCGGATCATCAAAATAATTATGTAGGAAATTCAAGTATGATGAGCAATGTTGCAAAAAATTGACATTTTAGCAACCAGCTGAGCGTTCTATATATTATAATTATTTTGATAGTCTAACAAAATTGTTTGTATTTAGCTAAATTTTTAGATACTTCAAGCAAAATCGTTCAATATCAACACACATATGTAATATATATATATTATATATATATATATATATATATATATATTTATATATTCATTACATATGTAGTACATATATTTATATGTACGTATATTAGGGCCTAATGAAAAATTCACTACCGAGCTAAATGATGTCAAATAAGATTCAAATTGTCGTGTTTATGACTTTCATCGTTTCAAGATTTTTTGAGTATACCATAAACTACAAGTAATCTGCACATGTATATTGTATTTCGTATAGTTTCTTGCGTCAGAAAACGATCGCTGCAAAATTTTTTCACATTGTTTGCGTTTTTTACGTGGTACAAAAATACACTTTGCAATTAGTATTTGGAAAATAACGCACTGATTAGCGCGTAAAATTGTGATTTGTTGTATTCCCAATTTACGCCTGTGAGGCATAAACAGTTAAACAGCTGTGAGCTCATAAACAGCTCGACTCGTTAAGAGTTCTTTATATAGAAGTCGTAGACGATCGTGGAGTCTTATGTAATCATCGTAGGAAACTGATTAATTCTAATCGAGTACTCTCCTTATATTTGATTGTGATTGATTGGTTTTTTTATGACTTAAGACTCCACGATCATTTACGATTTCTATGTAGAGGACCTTTTATAGTGAATCAATTAAAGTAGGTAACACTAACGAACGTGACATTCAAGTAAATTTGTGAAATTTAGTCATATCAATTCAAAATCAAACCTGCATTATTAATCAAAAATGAACAATGGAGTAATAAAGGGCGATCGTTATGGCGTGTTAATTGGCGCGCGCATAATTAACCGCATTTTCTCGGCCACGTAATGGTATGGTTCAGTTCAATTCCCATTCGTGTCGAAGTTGGCTATGTCAATGGGGCTAATGTTTACATAATGCCTGCCATATTGATCACGCGGGCTCCTATTTTTTTTATTAATAATATATGTATAATAATTTATATGTAATATAGTTTATGCATAATTTATCACAAGTAAAACAATATTAAAATATTAAAATATTATATAATATATGGTTTCGATGGAAAATAATGAATAAAAATAAATAATTTTGTTTGTTCTCAAAGAGATATGATATAATCTTCGAATAATTATTGATGCGTAGGATACCATTAGTTCGTCAACCTCGAACGCATCGAAGACGATACGCTATGTTCGAAAGGGTTCGTCAGTGTGCACGATTGCAATTAAATGCGGTTTCCACTCACATCTACGTGACTTGATGGACCTGAGGCTAAAGCGTTTCAAGCAGAAATTAACACCGATGGAACAGCTGATGGTAGGAGTTGTTGCGGTGGCGCGACGTTTTCGGTGAGTACATTTATTCAATTTATTCTATTATTTGTGGGGAGTCAGTATTGTTCGACGAAATTGCGATATTTCACAATTCAGAATTTAATCCGCTTTACAAAGCCGCAAAGCCTGTAAATCAAAATTAATGGAATGAATAAAATAAAAGCTCTCGCGTGTATTTAAATTTATATGAATAAATAAAGTGCGGATGTAAAAGAACAGGTAATTCAGTCTTTAATATAGACAATGAAAGGACGTGACAAGTATAATTTTCTTTATTTCATTACAACAGTATTCTTACATGCCGAAACAATGTATAGTATCTATATTGTAATATATAATATTTATGTAATCGTTAATAATTATAATAGCATTAAAGAGTCTGTAGTAGGCGAGTTTTGTAGATGTGTGAATATAATTTTTGCTCGATAATTCGAATTCGCTTCTGGTGCATCACTTACAAACTGCGGTGTTATACGATTACCGTAGTATTAGTAAATTTATGTCGAAAGTTTCGATGGAGCGAATTTTAATGATTACTTTGACCAATTATGTCCTTAATTGCAACAAATATTCCACATTTAACGTATTAACCACCAGTCACACGTGATATAAAATGATTTTATCCGTTCGATTTTCTGTTGCGATTAAATGAAATATACGCAAAATATTTTGATATCAAGAGAGAAATCAGTTTAATTAGTAAATATATTAAATGTTTTTTTATATGTTCATATATACTATCTAGTATACTTTTTATTATCATACTTTCTAAATTAATTACTTTTAATCACACATTTTTTTAAATTTCTGATTTCGCGAAAGAATGTCAAGTAAGCAGGATACAGGTTGATAAAACTACATGTTTGTGTGATTAGTGATCGACTCTATTGCGTAATGTCTAGATTGTCGTCTCGGAAACGAATTCGGATTTATCGATTTTCTTCAAGTCTCCTTCGACCGCGTACTCTTTGTGCCTTAAGTTCCTTCTACTTCGAGGCATAGCGACTACCGATACTACGACAAGAAAACAATTCCTTTTGCCATCACGGGGGACCCGATTAGTTTCGGAGAGTCCCCGATTAATAACGTTTCGGACAGCGCGGAACGGTGCCAAGTTTTTCGATCGTTCTTTCTACGGATCTCGTTCCTCTGAACCTCTTCTGGAACTACTCCCAAACAATTCCTTATGGACGCTTTATTCCCGAACATCTCTCTGACGTGCTCATAGTACAAGCATTCAATCGACGTATACAACATATATGTGTCAAAATTCGTGATTTTTATTAAAGTTAATGGCGACAAAGATGTCAAATGAGAGTATGAAAAATAGAGGGACAGCGTTTTCTTTCCAAATAATTGGACGCTAATCACTGCCGGGATTAGTCTCGGCGAGCGTGGAAAATCGAACACGGAACAGGTTTCCTACGATTCCGCGGAAGTTTATCAGAAAGTTTGGTCGGAATTAGATGGCGGCGTCGGTTATTTAGGCGAGACACTACAGAAAAAATCACAAGGAAGAACGTTCGATCGAGAAAGATCGGCGAGTCACGTCGAGTTAACGCGACGGTACCGTCGCAGCGTGCGATTCGCGCGCGACTTCCGCGTTGTCCGCTTCGCGTGCGCGGTTAGTAGTGTTTACTACTTCCTCAGCAATGATATGCATAGAAGAGCGAGGCGGGAAGCCAGAGCAAGCTGGATCCGTAGAGTCGCGTCGCCGCATCAACCCCGTTTCTACCGGGCCGTTTGCGCTTCGACTTCGGCTTGGCGCGTCGTTGACGGGAATAGATCGCGTTGGTGGCGTTGGTAGGCGACTCGATATTGCAGTAGCTCAGGTCGCAGCAACTTATGCAAATCTGAAACGAAATAACCGAATTTATTTCACCCGGTTTCGTCGGTATTTCTCTCTTGTGTTTCTATATTGTTTTTTTTTTGCATTTTCGTTTCTCTGTTTTCTTTTGTCTTTGTCTCGTTTGAATTGTTCGAGAAACCTCCCTCCGGGTACATGACAAAATTCGCTATTTCGCACCTGCTGCGTATCCACGGGAATACAACCGACCGATGCTGGCCCGCATTCCTCGTTGCTGGCGCAACTCTTGCTTACCTGGAACGGAAGAAAGCAAAGGTAACGAGTGAATGAGCGCCATCACAAAGGTTCTACAGATATTGGAATTTTTCCGACCTAGCGACTGGAAGCAATAACTGATCCAATCTGCGATGAAATCGTGAATAATATATAAATACTTCCAAAAAAAAGAACAATGAATGATATTAGATTGATTTGTAAATAATCCGATTTTGATGAACTTTTAATATTGTATGTTGTAGTCTAGACCGAAATAAAAGATATAATAAACATATATCTTTTTTCACATGCCCATATGCATTTTTGGGAGTGAAATACCTTTTTGAAGAAAAAAAATGGTTATTTTCTTGTGAAACGAATATCGTCAAAATTATGAAAAATAAAACAATTTTTTGTAATAAAAATTTAATGATTTTAAAAGTATTTTATAATAATGATAAAATTTTTTACAAACAAAAATTTTTTATTAAAAATAGTTTTATCATTATTATATAAACTCTTGAATGTTATATAAATACTATTGAAATTATTGAACTTTTATTAAAAAATTTTTTTCTGTTTCACAATTTTGATATTCGTTTAAAAAGAAACTAATCGATTAGCACCCCTTAAAAATGCACATGGACAAAAAATACGTGCTTTTTATTTTGATCTAGACAACAACATTAAAGTTCATTAAAATTAGAGAGGAATATTTCCCTGTGTTTTGTCATAAGGAAAATGCCTTATTTGATCCGAGTGATCTTAGTGTATTTAATAACATTTCAGTGTGACTTTGTATATACGAGGGCAAGTCAATAAGTTCTTAGAAACTTTGTCAGAGGGCACTCGTAGTGTCATGTCACATTACTTTTTGACAAGTAGCATCTTTTAGCTTACTGTCAAATTTTGAGCGGAATTTATCGCATGGTTTCATTTTTGTAGACGATTAAAGCGAACAACCTTTGTATTTTTTGCAAAATGGAAAAAAACGAGTTTTGTGCAGTGATAAAACATCTACATATGAAAGATTTAGCGCCGAAAGAAATCAAAACCGAATTGGATAATGTTCATAGCATATCTGCACCAGCGTTTGCGACTGTATACAATTGGGTGAATGAATTTGAAACGTGGTCATACATCCACATGTGATGCACCTCGTTCGGGAGGCCAATTGAGGCTGCTGTGCCAGAAATCATCGATAAAGTCTACGATATTGTTTTGACTGATCGACGAGTGAAAGTGCGAGCTTGTTGAGGCCACAGGCATATCACATGGCACAGTGATTTCAATTTTGCACGAACAATTGGGTATGAAAAAGCTATCGGCAAGATGGGTGCCGCGTTTGCTCCCTGTGGACCATAAGCGCGACCGTGTGATGATTTCAAAATGTTTGGAGATGTTTCAATGTAATCCAGAATTTTTGCATCGATTCATTACTGTGAACGAAACATAGATCCATTACTTCACACCCGAGACGAAAGATAAAACAATGGACTTCATCGAGTGAACCAGCTCCGAAGAAGGCGAAGACTGTGAATCGGCCGGAAAGATGATGGTCACAGTTTTTTGGGTATGTACGCGGTATAATTCATATCGATTACCTTCCGTTGAAGCAAACGATCAATGGCGATTACTACGCAGCCTTATTGAACCATTTCAACAACATTTTAAAGAAAAAACATTCCCATTTGGCTAAGAAGAAAGTGCTCTTTCATCAAGACAATGCACGGGTTCACACGTGCCCGGCACCAATGGCTAAATTCAACAAATTCCGCTACGAATTGCTTCTCCATCCAGCATATTCGCCCCCTGCGACTATTTCCTGTTTCCAAACCTGAAGAAATGGTTCGGAGGAAAGAGATTTACCACCAGAGAGCAACTCGTCGCCAAAACAGAGACTTATTTTGAAGGGTTGGACAATCATATTATTCGGACGGCTTGAAAAAGTTGGAGAATCGTTGGATCAAGTATAGATCGAGCTGAAAGGAGACTATGTTGAGAAATAAAAATGAATCGATCCAAAAAAAAATGTTCTACTAAATGTTTTTCTAAAAATTTATTGACTTGCCCTCGCGTGTGTGTGTGTGTGTGTGTGTGTGTGTGTGTGTATATATAGGGCAATAAGTTTATATTATATATCCATTTCCGTAGACTGCACGCGGAGATTTAATTTTCAGTCTTGAAACGCAATCCTAAACTGAGATAATAATATCACAAATTAAATTGACAGCAATGCAATGATATTAATACTAATAAGCATCTTAAAGTAGCATCATAAAGAATACAAAACTAGATATGTATATAAATTCACATTGAAACATTATTAAGCATTTATAATATAGCTTGGAATAATGCACTTGTTTTATTTTCAAGTTATTTAATAAAATAGAAAAGACGGTACAGAGCAAAAATTTTTATTCATATTTTTAATATTCTTTCATAGTATCAATTTCAAATTGGAAAGTTGGGAATAATTTATTAAACTAGATAGGTATAGTTTTGTCGTCGATAATACCCGACATTAGATTATCGCGCATTATTGTCGTCAAGCGTCGGAGCGTGGAAAGTTCCATCAAAGTTCATCCGTTGGTACATCGACTGGACTCTAGGAGCGCTTAAGCTCAAGAGAGCGATCCATCTCGACGTCCAAGCTCGAATCCGTTCTCGTAACTTCATTCATTAATAGCCGAAAATCGATTATCCCCCTAATGTAAGTCAATTAGCTACATACGATAACCTTTAATTGATTTTATTTGACCGTACGTGTACTACAGTTGGGCGGTAATGAAATTTACTTCGATCGAAAGTCGATTTGTTATTGTTGGTTCGTGTTTTTTCCCCGATGTTTTCGTTGTAGCCTCGTTTCGTTTCGATAACACGATTACTTCCGACAATGTTCACAGTTGATACTCTTCGATATTCGTTAAGATTGTGGATATATAAAAATAAGAAAAAAATATATTAAAAATATTTTTACATGGTACTCATTGAAATTTATAAGCATTTCTAAGTTAAAAAAAAGCTAATACATAAAAAAAGAAATTTTTTTTTACATTGCACAATTTCGTTTAAAATATTTCATATTTTGTATCCCTGCGATATTCAGTTTTTTGAAGTGAAATATGTCAAGTTAAGGGCGAAGGATTCTCGTCGCCTGGCTCATGATAAAAAGAATATACACATACATATAAAAATATATAGATATTTTTTTACACTTATGCATATATATGAACTCGATGATATACAAAATTTATAAATATCGAAGAGAGATAAAGATACAAGTAGGTCCTTACAAGCAAACGGAGCAAATGACAAAAAGTATGCTTACCAAGACACTGTTCCCCCGGCTGTCCAGAATGTGCAGCGATCGACAAAAATCACGGCCTCCTACCGGACACGGTGTATCTATCGCCCATTCGTTGCACATCTGCAAGAATAGAAATAGCAGCACTCCCTATGCAAGATCTTCACATAAAAATGAAAGTTCTTATATTGCCAATATCAACCATATTGCTCGATACATTAAAAAAACGAAAAAAAAAAGCAAAAAATATGTGAGCTTTATTGTTGTGACATTACATAAATACGAAGATATAATATAACTGAAAACATAAAACAATGTTGCGAATTTTTTATAACATAACGATAACTCTAAGAAGTCAGAAAGTAATTTTTGAAAAATAACTTGCCATTACGCGTTATTTATTGAAAAATATAATAGTAATTCGCGTTATTAATTGTAACACGTCGTCAAAATACTTTTAGTCGTTATTTTTAATTCGTTGTTTATTTATTTGTAACGAGTTACTTTTTTTCAATAAATCACGCGCAATGATGACGAGTTATTTTTCAAAAGTGACTTTTTTCAAACTTCAGCATTTGGATTGGTTATCGTTATCGTAAAAAAGTTATTATTAAATCGTTATTATAAAAATAATGATAAAAGTAACAGTGTTATATGTTTCCCATTTATGGAGCATGCAGGATAAGATAATAACTTGATCTACCTGGAGTACCCACTTTCACTATTTTTAGACATAAGGAAATATTTTAATTATGAAAGTTGTATGATAACAAGAGGATCATAATAGACTAATAATAATTTTTCTGAATAAGGGCGCTTAGATTTCAAAGTTATCTTCATTTTTTAAATAAAATTATATGATTATTTTTATGTAATATAATTTCTCTTTAATTATTTTATGAAGTATTGAAGTAGAGTTGCAAAAAATCAATAATTTACGAGTTATTTTATACTGGCATATTTTAATATGAAATTAAAAGTATAAATTATTCATTTTTTTATAACTATATCTTAGTGCTTTCATTCAGAATAATAATGATTTACTTTGCGTAAAAAAATATAGTTTCTTTTTAAAAATTATACAATATTATACAATTTGCAACTACATTTTTAATTGTAATAATTACTTTTTTAAAAAATAACAATTATTTTTACATCAGTTGATACATCTCGTTATTCGATACATAAAAATATTAAGGTATGATATATGTAAAAAAAATGATTTACGAGATATTTTATATTTTATGTACATAAAACTATACTAAAATAAAGTACAAAATACATCGTGAACTATTGATTTTTTTTATAATTCTACTTTTTATACTTTTATGTAATCATATTATGTAAATAAAAATTGTGTAATTTCTTTTAAAAAATGGAGATAATTTTAAAATTTACGAAGCGTCAAAATGCTTCCAAAAATATTACCAGCATGTTATAATTTTTTGATACTATAACTTTTGTAAATAAAATTTTCATATTTTTAATAATAGCGAAAATATTACAAATAAATAAAATTATTGCCCTATCCTGTATACATTGTATCATTCTTTTAAAATTCTGTCAATATTCCGCAAATATTTGCGATTGAATGTGATACGATAAATTGCTACATTTCTGGAAAGAAAAAGACAAAACGAAAAGAAATTGGAGATAAGATCATTACTACGAAAGGAATGAAGTGAAATGTAATAAGGAGAGTTTAGAATAAACCGAAATCGATGGCGGAACGATCTACAGAGTTGTACGAAATTGGACCAGACACGATAGAGTCATTACGGGACTCTTAAGGGAGCGTTTAATGGAGTCGTCGATACCTGGTTATCGCTGACGTTGACGCAAGTATAGCATGTTAGACCTGCAACACAGAAAGAGCATCGAGCTTAGTAACTGCGTCACTGGGACAATCGAAATAGGACGGGGTGAAGACGCGGGCGTTAACTCTTAATTGCACCGTCGCGTCGTGCCGTAGAGATACGGAAATTCTATTTAAGGAAGAAAGAAAATTACAGGAAACGTATACATTCAGGGATTAAACGAGTTTAGCCGTCTAGACGTCCAAAAGTTAACAACAAGCTAAGCTACTGAGTTTAAACAAGCCGACTTTACCAGAAAAGGACTTGCGACGACTTTACCGAAACGGTGTTCCGGAATGGCGTCCTGGCATCTTATGGCAGAAGCTTTGATAATGCAAAGTTACGGCAGCGATTTTACCGTAGCGATAGAGGAAGAGTTAACGCGCATTGTACACGACGAGTGCGGGAGTGTCATTGACAGGAAGGGTTGCGGTACATGTGCGAAGTTGGTTGAAAGGATAAGCGATAGTTCGGAGATTAGTGGCGTTCGATTGCAGGATCGGCAAGCTGGGATAAACTCGAGTTAGCCAAGTAAATCATGGTTTTCGTTGGACTTTTTTCTCTTTTCTCTCTCTCTCTCTTTCTCTCTCTCTCGCTCTCGTACTCCTCTTCTTCGTACTCTATCTATTTTCTACCGAACGTTTCCGTTCATTTTTCGACGGTCCAGCACCGATACCCACGATAGATGTCTTCCTCGTCCGCGCTGACGCCCTTCAGGCCCTCCCGCCGTTTCGCCTCCTCTTCCTTTCCGTTTCCGTTTCCGTTTCCGGAGAGGACGTTTCTGCCGCAAGTTTCCGCAGCCAGAAGCAGCCCGACCATCATCCACGTGATCATTCCTCACATCTCTGGAACGACAGAAATGGGGTCGTGCGTTACTTACATAAGTGACCTCGAAAGGGCATTAGGGAACGCCAATTATTCGGAGGGCGGAGGAGCATTAGGATTATAGTCGGTGGGAGAAAAACGACCCGACGAGAATTTTAATTCTGATCGATCGTGCTACGAGGATTGCGTCCCTCGGGAAAGAGGTGGCAAAGTGGCTCTATAGTCGCGAATGTTCGCATTCTCGTCGCGCATTTGACATGAAATGTGGCTGTCTGATTCCCCTTCTCCCTCTTATTAGACATTGATCTGTATGTTGGACGAATAAAGCTGGTGATTGAATGACTTAAAGATAAGAGAGAATATAAATAGAATATGAGATTAAATAATAATAATAAATATTTTATTCTTTTGAAACTATTTTACCATAATATTAATTTTAATATTAATTTTTCTAAAATTGTGCTATGAATTTTAAACGCGTTCTGAATAAATATACGTGAAAATCGTGAAAACGTTTCTTGGTGAAGAAACCCGACAAATTCAATATTCGGATTAGGAATTACGAGAGAAATTGCGGAACCGAATGTCGACAACGAATGTGACCGATTTAAAGCGACGTCTCGTCGACTGCGGGTGCCTGCCGTTTGCGTATGTGCCGTCTGCCAATGGATAGTCTGTCTCGGGTGGATGTACATACCGGTACCGGGATGTCGATCAGAGCCCGATTCTAGGACACGGGCGACCTATCGGCGAACGTCAGTTCCGTGCGTCGTATTAGGGTCTCGACGAGTCAATGGATCGAACGTTGGACCTTTCGAGGTAGATAAGGTCGTGTCGTGGCTTTCCTCCTGGGGGCCAGCCAGCCGCAAGAAACGCTTTCGCGATGACAGGCACCCTCTAATCGAAGTAATTAATTCTGAACTGCATGATCAGGATCTGCCAACCACTTTCCAATTTCAACGTAATCAGCGAACTTTGCGAAACTATTATTATTTTTTGCTCACTAAGGATTGCTTGGTATAACCTGTCGAGTTAGATTTCTATATAATGAAAAACTTTATTTATTGCTGTAACGTGATAACATCTTGAACTTTTATGTCACACGAGGAGAATAGTTTTGCTAAAGTATCTAAAAATTTAGCTAGATACTGATCTGAAAATAATTTTTTTGGACTATCAAAATAATTATGTAGAGAACATTCAAACTAGTTGCTAGAATGTTAAAACTTTTCGTAGCATTGCTCATCATGCTTGAATTTTCAACCTACGTAATTTGATGATCCGACAAAATTATTTTCAGATCTGTATCTACTTAAATTTTTAAATGCTTCAACAAAATTGTTCTTTCCGTGCATATATTATGTATGTAGCAAAATGTACAAGAGATGAGATTAAAATATCTCTGCATAGAAGAGAGAGTTAAGCGCATATTTGAATATTATTAATCAGCACATTATGGTTTTTGAGTGTAATAGAAATTCTTTGAGAATGATGTAGTAATTACAATTTACAAGAAATATCATTAAAACATGAAGCTTCTATTGATGTGTATTGTTATTGTTTATACCATCTTAAGTTTGATCGCGCGTTTTATCGCTCCAATTTAAATTCATTCTTGTAAGAGGGCTTATGTCTCATGCTCTCTTGGCTTGCTGATGTTCCCATATCCTTGCTACTCTTCCACTTCTGAATACTCTTGAGTTTGAACTCTCTTAACGGAGTTGTTAATTATACACTTACTAACTTTGCTTTTATCCGTGCTCCACTTATTCGTAAAGTTTGGTGCTCGACGATGTATATAATGCACTGTATTTTTCTTTCTTGTTCATTTCGCGACATGACGAAGGAATATAACTTTGTGGTAAAATGGTGTTTTTATGTGTATCGTTCCGAAAGAGCCGGAGTTTATCTTTCGTTGCTTCACTTCGTTTTAATTAGTTCGAGTAGCTGATGGAAAATTGTGCAAAATGTGTACAAGGTAGACGCGCAATATGCAATACACTTGATTCACTTAAACGGTACACTTTAATTAGGAGTCCTAAACTATCCAACATCTCGTTTGCTGAAAGTAATACCATTGAAATAATGAGAGATTTATGCTTGCTTTAAACGCGCATTTCAAACTCGCTGCTCGATTTTCTGCTGCTCAAATCTCGAAGTTTAATTATTCAGAATAGACGGAAGTGAGTTTTACGAAATCCTTTGACGCTATAATTTGGATACTGCTTTGTAAATATGTACAGACTTGGTTGACGTATTTCTGCGCATCGCCTCGAATCCTTGCATAAGTTTTCTCCAGTTTATGCAAAATAACCATGCATCAAGATAAGAAAACCGTTTTATGTAAAATGGCTCGCGGAAATACACGTCACGAAACACCTGTCGCGCGTAAAACTTTTTCGCGAGCTTGGCACAGCACTGGGTGACAAAGCCCTGCCATTTATTGGCCTCGTCTGACAATGCGAATACTTTTCCTCTCTTATATCGACATACAATGGTATTGTGCCATCTGATATATATCGGTCATATTTTCACGACTGTGATTCACGTTTTAAAACGAGTTATTGTTTAGAATTAGAGTAATTAGTTTCATTCGGAATAAATTGTTTGTGACTATATAAAGTATCTACCAATCAAATTAGAGTAATTAGCTTCATTTGAAATGAATTACCTATGGAATTTCTATCGATCAAATTGCTGGTTATCGCGCGCTAATAATTTCAGTTAGTCTCGTAAACGGGACGTTGATCGAGTAGTTATGTATATTGCCTATGCGCGCTATGCGCGTGTCTGGCTTTTGATCGAGTACAAACGCATTTGGCGTATCGGATTACGAAGGAAGCTCTATCAATTCTAGAAAGCGCAGCTTCGACGCGAATAGAGTTCCAAATGGCTTAAAACTCATAATACCACTCATTATAATCCAGAGTAAATTATCGGGGATTAAATAAATTCGAAACAGGAATAAATAAGAGCGATCGCGTTAATCCCGTTAAATGATTATACCTATTGACTTCGAAGCTACCGAACAAATCCTCATCGAACAATCATCACGTGTATTTAATTACCAGTGAAACCAATTAATAAAATAGATCAATTGACGAAAAACAAAAATGATGTTTCATCTCATCTCTCAAAGCTATCGACGTGACGGAGAATACTTTTTTCCGTAAAAACAAATGCCAATTTAATTCCGCATCAATCATGATGGCTCCCACGTTCTCGAACTCCGATTAGTTTAAAGGGGAACTATTTTCCAAGAGACAGTTTTTGCAGAATGCTTTTGGGAAACAGTGAAAATTCTGTTCCATGACTGAATAGCTAAAAAGTCGGAATGAAATCAATTTACAATTTTAATACTAATTAATATTCTAAAAGCAATTTGTGACATAAATACAACGGTTACAGAAGCGTTACACGCGTGCACTCAGGATTATAATTTTCAATGATTTTCATGTTCAAATTTCTAGATAATATCAAAATGGGTTTATAATTTTCCTTTTAGGAATATATATAATACAGAACGTAGAGTTGAAATTATTTTATTGAAATGTATTTAATTCCTATCGAAATTACATATCTAGATGTAATACTTTTTACACGAAATGGACATTTCCGGTGTAATAACGTAATGTAGGAGAAACGAATAAGGGGTTTCAATTATCGCTGAATAAATGTAAAACGTGGATAAAGTTTTGCGTGCAAGAAACGCGAAAAGACGGAATCGAGTGAAAACGTAATTACCGCATCAATAATATTATATATGCGCAAGAATGGTATTTAAATTATTCACCGATTTAAACGCGACAAGCAAAACCGCTTGGATACTACGATCGAATTTTTTAATTACCCGCCCTCCTCCCAGACCGACTAAATATATCCGTGTTTTGTCTATTAACGGCGAATAATAGATGACGCACATTTTCGGTGTGTTTCCTAAACATTCGTAGTAATAGATCTGAATAATTGGGATAACTCATGCCGCGTTCTAAAGCCCCTGTAGCTTTGGATGTGGGCGGATAGGCTAAACGGATGAACAGATTCACGCTGCGCTGCGCAAACGCATCGCAAATTGAAGAAAAACAGATCGATAGTAATCTAATGTTACATTTTCTACCCTTTTAACGTGTTATGATAATATTGCCTTAAGTATACGTGCATTTTGTATCAAACAGTGCGACAGTTAAATGATATCTGAGAGGTCCTCTTTAATCCAAAAGCTGTACAAAACCGAGTGAATTTCCATACGTAATCCTTGACACGTTTTAT
>NW_011627240.1:895383-954992 GCF_000204515.1 Acromyrmex echinatior | reverse complement strand
TATATATATATATATATATACAATACGGTGTACACGAACTTATAATAAATTTCACATTAGTTTTCTGTAATCGTGTACTTTTTGGTCAATGAAAATAAAAGAAATTAAAACCTGCTATTACGCCTTTTACAAAGATCCACAAAACTTGGCTTGTGCTGTAAACTGAAGCCGTAATGAACTTTTCCAGTTTGATAGTATGTGTGAACCGAAATTAACTTTTTGTTCCTTATACTTGGAGTAAAAGTATCTCTTTGGGAAAAATACTCTCTTTGCCTTCGGTCGATCGAAGTCACGCAAATCAGTTTTCGAATTTAAATACGGAAAGATTATTTTTTGTCTATTTCTTCTTTATACTGTACTCGTTTTTTTAATACTTCTTAGAGAAGCAAAGCACTAAACGCGCTAAGGACTACAAACGAGACGTGGTATCGATTTTCAATGCTGTCACTCCTTTGAACAGGACCACACAAAAGGCGGAAGAATCAAAATGCTAAAGTGCTTCTTGCTTCGATCGATCGAGGATGTCTCCGTCCAAAGAATAACGAAACTTACGATAAATAAACCGCGAAAATAAATAGCTTCTCACGGAAAATAGATAAGAAGCATCAAAGTACAACATATAAATTCTAAAACATGTATGTATATTTATAAATATGTATATAGTAATTAATGCGTCTCCTGTAGTATGTATACTAAAATTGTACAACGAATAGTTAGTTACGTAGATTGAACCTATAATAAAATTCCAGGTTGATTCTCGACCGTGTCTACGATGGCTCTGAAAGAACGAGGCAATAAATTATCTTTTATGGCTAGTCAAATATAATGAATAAAGATGTACGTCGCGCACACAGGTTAATTTACTACCGACGAGTATTTCGAGTGTAGCTTTTCAACTTCGGCCTTTATATTTTTATGAAAATAACAGCCAAGTGTCATCGCGTATCGCTAACGACGGTAATTATCGATCACTGTTCGCACTACCTCACGCTGACTCAAATAAAGAGCGACGTCGACCGAGGGCAAAACTTGCACCCATTTTGTGCCTTTTGTTAGATCGGAGCAACCTGCAAAAAGTGCGATATCTGCGATGAAAGATTAATGCGCGTAATTATGAACTTGGGACACTGTAAATTAAACAAAAAACCGGACGCTGACAGGGTAGATATCTGTTACGCCAAAAGTAATTTACAGAGTGCACAGGTTTGCCATTATTCGCTCGCAGTTATTCGCACGGTACTCAGCATAGTAACAATCACCGTAACGCGATACTTATGACAGTATCAATGCGCGGCATAACGTCACAGTTTGTGCGAAGCGAAATGACGATAATTATCGGAAAAAGTTAGTATCGTCTGAATTTGGCGAAAAAGGGACGAGTAGTAATGGGCGCAACGTTGCAGCAACCATCCTACGGTTGTTGAGAGGAGATCGCGCGGCGGTGGCGCCGGTGCCTGAAACCCACTTTCAGTTTAACGCGATTGTGCAAAATCAATTACCGCAGAGTTCGCGTAATATACGAGCGAAGTTTACCGCCGAAAGTGTCCTCTCCTCGCTTAGCCTCGACGGCATTGGCCCAAGTTGTGCCCGGCACGATCCCAAACCTCCGATCCTCGGGACCTTAACTTACGAAATTATAGCTGCCCCGGTCACAGATTCTGTGGACCGCCACGAAACAGCCGTGGAAATGGCCATGGCGTCAAGGCAACCACCGGTAGCGGCGATTCTCCGCGACTTTGCGTTTGGGGCGTCTCTCTATCGTTAATGCCCGGCACTCCCGCAAATTCCCTTTATTGCAGCACTTGGCCGATACGCGCGTTCCAGACTGCGGTAACACAAGAACGGGGTAAACGATCCTGGTAGTTCGCTTAAACGAGGTGCATAACCGAACCGCGACGTCCCACTGATTTCTAAAGAGAATCGGCTTTAATGACAATCCCTGCTTCCTAATCTACTTTGGTTAATCCTAAAAATTGGATAAACGTTAACATCGGTTACGCTGCTCGTGCGGTTATTGAGAATATAATGGAGATCTCACACTTTCGCGCTCATGCCCTCCGGATATCGCGGGTCTCGTATAACGCGGATGTAAAAGGTCGAACAGAGGGAGATGAGAGGAGAACACGGAGCACAAAACGGCCATAACGGCCACCGACCGAGGGGATGGTCGGCAATCTATTTCGTAATTTAATTACGAGGCTGTTACAAATTTGCTTTCCCTTCGGCGGATTTTTTTTTTTTTGAAAGCTCCAGCATATTGCACGGATAGAAAAATCCCTTTTACTAATCAAGATTTGAACTTTCATGACAGCTAAAATAGAGTTATAACAGCGATACCAGTTGAAAAAGTGATTTTTCCATCGGAGTAAAATGTTCTCTTTGTTGGACAAACGATCGCAATTGTACCCATCTCAACAAAATTTAACCTTTTGAAGAACCTTTATAAAAAGATCGGAGACGTGCTATAGGGAGTGGACCGTAATCTACTTCGGCTTTTCATTACAAGCCTGTTAAAACCTCGCTTTTGCACTCATCCTCAGGATTCTTTTGTAAGGTGCCATACATTATACGACACACCGCATTTGAATGTGGAATTTAAATTTTTTCACCGTAATTAACAACAGTTGAATTAACAACGATTGCAAAGATAAATATAATTCTTCATCAATTTTGTCTTCGTAATTAAGATCTTTGTTTATTGAACGCGAACATCGAGTTGTTATTTTCGGATCCTCTATTTCTTTTTGCTAGATTCGGATTGTCGTTTTTGTCGAGGTTGGATGTCCGGTACTCAATTTTAAAATTTAATTATGGATCTTGTGCTGGTTCATATTCATTCGCAGTCGTTGTCGTCGCGTGTTTTTCCTTCCTTTGAAAACTCGATGCGTGATGATTGAACAATAGGACCGATCTATATTTGTAAACAAAGTGTTTGCTTTTCCGAATAACGAATTTATGTTATTTAATAACTGTATTTGTGGGGAATATTTAACGTAACAATATTGTCATTATTTTGTCGAATTAAAGTCATTTGTTTACTCAACATACTGAATCGTTCTCATTCTCGTATTTCAGATTGTCCTTCCCTCATAAAAGATTGGAAATGTCATTCTGTCCCAGCGGAATACAATCTATTTCAAAATTTAATTACGAATCTGTAACAATTTCGTTTTTGCTTCTACGAATATTTTCCGAAAATTCGATATGTTGCATTTATTTTTACAGACAACATATGAATTTTTACAGCTGCTCACGAATCATATATCATGTATAAACAATAAGCGGGAAGAAGTAAGAATTTAATATCAATAATATGATTAAAATCAAAATCCATTTCTCGTTAAAACGCGTCAGATTTATATCACTTTCGATATTAAATTTTTTATTGTTTATAAAAGATTAAAGATATTGTTTTATATCAGAGTTGGTTGGCGATCCATTACGTAATTTAATTATGAGCTACTAGTTTTAAAAGGCTTTTGTTACTCCTGTAATAGAACCTGTAAATAAATGAGCTAAGTTTCCTATAATATTTTGTTATACGCTCCTCGTTCTTAGCCAACGAAATCCTTCATTGCTCATCGTCTAACGTACGTCGTCGTTGAATTATCACCATTCTTTTTTGTCACTTTTCTGTTACTTATATAAAGGATTGAAAATGCCGTTCTGTGGCAGCGCGTAGCACCGTTAAAGCTGAGGAAAATTTATCGCAACTACAAGTCGCAGGTCGCAGTACAGCCATCCCAGCCAGTGGTGCCAAGGGGTGTTACTTTATTTCATGTAGGCACATGTGTAGGTAAGTTCCTTACACATGTGTACGACGCGTGTAGACGTGAACAGCGAACGTCGTGGCCACGGAGTCCCCATAAATTTAGCCGTAGGATTTTGCCAGGCCCGGAGAAAAGGGATCGGTCCTCTTACCGACGGTAGCCTTAGCGAATTATGTTATTTGATTTAGAGGACTGATAGTCAGCCGAGGAGATCGAGGAGGCTGCGCCTCCATTGGCCGGAAGTCGATGAAGTAAATTAAACGGGCAAGAGGAAAGAGGGTAAATGTGATGGTGGTTGTTTTGGAGGATGCTCTCCCCTTCTCTCTTTCTCTCTCTCGCTCCGATAATTCTGTCGGGGAAATGGGAAAGAAAAGGGATGAGTTCCAAGCCGATAATTCGGGCACGGTAGTAGATCTGAGGGAAGAGGCAACCAAAGATCCAGGAGAAGAGACCATAGGAAAAGGCGTTGATATCATCTCGAGAACGATACTTTTAATTAATTACGGAAATGAAGTTCCGTCTTCTGTGTTTTTTGTATCTGTATTTATGTATGATGCAAGAAGACAAAGTACAGATTGCTATTTTAGTTTTGAAAGATTATTGACCGCGCGATATAATCTTCTTCTGCGCGCATCTTTCTTCTTTTGCAACTTTTATAATTGTTGCGAACTTCGTTTACACGCACCAAGTCACGCGATCAAAGGAGACGGAAAAGAGAGAAATAGAAAGAGAAAGAGATAGAATACGGATTTGTCTTTTGCGATTTATTCTCGTAGGATAAAACTTGCTGGACGAACTTTCGAATAACTTACGGTCGTCCTCGATAAAATATGCTTTCTGGAGATGAAATATGCGCTAGAAATCCCGCTGCTTATCCTCCCCTCAGCAACGAAATGTCCGAAACTTTTTATTTCCTTATGAGCTTTTTATGAATGCTACAACATTGGCGAAGTTATTTTCCGGAACAATGACATCGTCGTTGCCCCATGTCTGATCGTATGGAAAAAGAGCATATAGAACGACACAGAAGCGTCTTGCGGAAATCGACGCTTTACGAGCGTGTCAGCTAGCTATTTCGCTATCGACGTGAAACCGCGAAAATGCATTTGTGATGCTGTACACGCTACAAACGCCCGCGTGACGTGTTCGCGATCGTCAAAGTATCGCGTTAGGAAAACGGGGCTGAGTATACGAAGAGGGTATGAGAAGATTGCCTTTGACGCGAGCAATAAAGTAACACTGTACGCCTCGCATGGCGCGATAAACCCCT
This sequence comes from Acromyrmex echinatior, assembly GCF_000204515.1. The sequence goes on along the minus strand of NW_011627240.1, from coordinate 949,952 downwards.
CCTTTCTACAACTCGCGCATCTGGATCTCGTCATCACTTATACGTGAGGGTGGATGAAACAGAGGCTAACCACGTCTGTGCACACAGTAATGCACCGTACATGCAGGATGCAACTTATCGCGCCTAAAACACACTTACGTATGCTACCTCGTTCGTTCCGTTCTCTTGTTCACTATATATCGAACGAGTCAGCCCAACCTGATTACTATCTCGAGCAACTTAAGAAGCAATTGCGCGTATGCGGCTATAATTTTAGGAACGCTTTTTGGAAACTGATAATTAGCCGATAATCTCTTTCCGAGAGAACTTTGGTCACGGTCTGGCGACTACTTAATTGTGTGCTCTGCTATTTGTAACTTGTGTTTCCGATCCTTTATATCCCTGTAGCTCACTCGTTCTCCTCGCATTCCCTATCGTCTTGTTCCACCCTAGCTCGCTCTATTCACTATTAACCTTTGTTTCTATTCGCCGACTAAGTTGGTAGAATCTATGGAGTTATCGCTCTACCGTTACTTGAATAAACATTTCCAATTTTGCATTTGTAAACCTGGCTTCTTAAAATATTTCCAACTTTCTAAATCTTACGCTAAATGTTCACCCTTATTACATACAATTTCTGATCCTTTCCATTGTTGGATATTGAGGAAGTAATGGTTATCCAATTCTTTGAGTTAAATAACAGTTTGTTATTTTCAATTTCCATGTGCATCAAAAAATCCGTTTCTGTGATTAGTTTCAATGTAAATCCATATTAACGTATATACTTAGTAAATAATAAATTAAATTTTAGTCAAATTTAATACATTTTCTTAAATTGTTTAATTCTATTATGTTTTAGTTAAATTAACGACATATTGAGTAGAAGCAGTGGCGACTTATAGAAATATGCAACACGTAGAAGAGACAATAAATCAGTTATGATACTAACACATAAAATTGTTTATATCTAGAAACAATTGAATTTTCGATTTATGTTTACTATGTTTTTTATTCAGTATAGTGCGTATCATATAAATATTGTATACTCTTTTTTCAACCTGTATAAAAAACAACACTTGGAAAAAAGTTTCACGTTGATAATTTATTGCATTTCTAGCGACATTTCTCGTTAGTAGGTACTAGTAAAGATCTATATTCTAATTATTTTTAAACAGAGTTCTGATTGCATTGTTTTTAATTTTGGTTTTAGCATAAAAAATGTAGAACTCTTTTTTATTTTTATACTATTTTTATAACTATCATTATTTATTTTGTATAATTAGAGTATTGTGCTAACTTCACGGATTTTTAAAAAGAGTTCCGCATTTTTTATATTAAAAAACTAAAGTTGAAGATATATGGCTTGTTGATTTTGCAAATCTAACATAATACTTTTCGTCTAAAGTATAAGAAAAAGATAAACATTTCCACTTTTAGCTACAGATTCCGTTAGTATTATTATTCGAGTTCTATCAATATATAATTTGAAAACAAAATCCAACAATTACTAATTTTATAGGGTAATACATTTTATAGGGTACCTATTAAAAAACCTATTCAACATTTATATGGTTATACACCATACTAAATAAAAATAACAATATAGCTATATCATCGTAATTATGTTTGTGTGATAAGCATGTATATAGTTGATATGACTTATTTACTTTGATATGTCAATGTTATCACGTGTGATTTGGATGATTTAGTTAAAGACTCATTTACTAAGCAATAGTTTCAGAAAGCAAAAACATTTGCCACGCATAATTACAAATATGTACGTGTGAAGTGCTCATTAGTCTGAGCATACATATACACATATTTAGTGTGTGTAGTGAGCCGTATTTGTTTTCTAAACTGGCATATGAAAAGTTCGTCATATTCTCATTACAGTGCATTAATAAAAAACAAAATTCATATTAAAAGAAATTTAACGTATGTTTGACATACATAAAAGTAGAGTAAAAATGATACTTTCATCTTCATATGATTTTTTAAATATTGGAAGAAAATATTAGTTTTTTAAAAGTTGTAAGTAATATATACGCTTTTGATGCACAAACCATTTTACATGGTAATTTAACATTAATTATATCAGCAATGTACAATTAAAAAAAAAGAATGCTCTACCACTGATGAGAGTTCTGAGAGACTGTTATTAATTTTTTGACAATCAATCTCGTGTCATAACCGGCTCTTGGTCTCCCCTTCTAAGGATTAAGAATACTGTTGTAACTGTGACTTTAGTTTAATTTTCTGAGTCTGCAAAACGTTTTAGCACGGATCGCGCAAGCTGCAGCAAGAGAAGCGCTTATCTTACGGCATGGATTTTTCCCTTGTTCTTTTTTGCTCTGTAGAGCACGTAGAGGCCTGTGGAACAGAATAGTTACTCTGCCCTTATATAAATGCTAATATAAATGCTGTATATCGTCTCCCTCTTGGACGATGTATCTTTGATAAAATTACAGTCCTGCTATGTCCTCTCTGTTCGCAAGAACTCATATAGAAAAATTTCTACGGAAGATTTTGCGTGCGAGGAATTTGTTATTCCGCCCCTGCGATGATAAGTCGATGATACACCGAGAATCAAATTTTCATGCGACCTTCTGGTATGTGTTTTGAAAAAATTTTGGCATCCTTGCGTTTCAAACTCGCTTCCTTGCGTTTCAAGCTCGATATACCTCTATGTCGTTGCTACGACACCGACGTTGATTCCGAGATGACGCTGAAAAATATGTTGACTTGTCCCTTAGCTGGAATTTGCCTCCCTCGCGTTTACCCCTGTCTTTTACTCTGTTCGCTTCTGTTCGCGACACCTCTCTCTTCTGTCGGATCTCGCTTTATTCGGATTTCGCTTCGAGCCACTCGCGCGCGCGGAATCTTGCCGGCGCGCCCATATAAATGCTAATGTTATACATTGACGTGGTATATGACCCGACTGGAAGAAGTTCTACAAATTTTGTGTCGGATGTAATCCATCTCACAGTATTGCGCGCGGCAGTACGATTTGTAATGATTGATTGGCTCCAACCTTCTGGGATGATTCTATCTGGCTTTAATTAATAATGGTAGGACAGAAGAATGCGATCTCGGGAACTCTGATTCAGCTTAAATAAGGATATTTAAACAAGAGAAAAATGAGAAATTAAGGTATGTTAACACAATTTCATTGGAATTATTAAGAGAAGAAAAAAAGGATGGTTTAAAAAATGCTTCGCTAATGTTACCATTAAAATTAAAGACTTGAAAGTGGATGCCTTGTATTTTTTATACAATTATAGTACAGCGACGTGGTCGCTTTGAAAAATCCTGAAAAATAGGTCGGACGAATCTCGAGATCATACTCTTCAAGTATATCGACAACGCTACCAACGTTCCCGGCAAATGCAATTTTAAAGTAAAATAGAAAAACTTTTTTCGAATTATACGGGACAATTGGTGCGCAGTTGAGCAATTAAAGGCATTTGAATTTATTGAGTAAATTAAATCAGATCAGTTCCTGAACCATTAATATACAGTGGCTCAGTTTTTTGTATTTCTTGTTGCCTTTTTTATCGCGGTCGGTTGAACTTTTTCCGGGAGTTTTGGCGTGAAAGCTATCGTTAAGCACGATCCGCGGATGTATACGCGCTGCCGCACGATCGGTCGATTTGATGCCAACCGCGTGTTGGATTTCGCACCAAATGCGCTGGCTTAGGCGGTACGCATGCATCCATTACCAGCCTCCATGATCCCCATCGATGGTCCAGACTTGAAAAATGACCGGTGATAAAATTTCCCGAGCGCGAAGCGATAGCACAAAAGAGAGAAAAAAAGGGAAAAAAGAAGCAGAAAGAAAGAAACGCATCACAAGTAGTTGCAGTGATGGTTCAGTTAAAAATCTCACTCGAAAAATTTCTCCCTAAAAGTTTTCCTCCTACCAACTTTTCTCGATGTGTTTGGTATGCTAGATAGACGAGACGTATCGATCTCCCTATTTTTGATTCGGTTAAAAAGATTCGTCGAGGTCGAGCTCCAAATTTTCATGCCTCACGTAGCTGCATTTTCTTTATTCTATGACATCATTTGGCTTCCACGGAGAAACTAATTTTCTTCCCCAAAATAATAATACTTAAAACTATGGGTATATATCAAAGTGATAACGTTTTCGCAGCATAATACAACTTGATGTTGCGCATTGTTACTTACTTGGAATATCCCAAACGCTGTGCCGAGGTGTTCATTTGTCCGCACGACCGTCGTCACGATCATTACTCTCTCTCTCTCTCTTTCTCTCTCTCTCTCTCTCTCTCTCTCTCTCTCTCTCTCCCACTTCTCTGGAGCAATTTCTTTCCCCGTCTTCCTATCGTTTTCTTCTTCACTTTTTTTAGGCACTCTCTCTCTTTTCCGCAATCTCGAGTTCGCTTTTTGCCACAAATACCGTGTATTACCCACGTTTAGCTATCGAGAGCAAAGATCCGCGTCGTACCGTAGTGACCTGCGTTATACATTGTAGATGCACGCATTGTACAAGTACACGCGTGCGACACGCGCGCGCGCATCTATGCTCGGCTCGCCACAAATCTCCCGCGGATCTCATCCACGTCGAAATGGTATGGCTCTCCTCTCCCGCAGCGAGAGTAAGCGTGTTGCAGGTTCGACCCACTTTGGAAGGCGCAATTCCTCGCGGTTCGACCTCTGCCTACTCGGTCGATCGATAATTCCGATCTCGTTGATCGGTAGCTCACCGATATCGTTAGCATATTCTGCTACAACATCGTCAAAGATGTCACATGTGCCGACCGTCGCGACGGATCTTCTTTGGTACCATTGCTGCTTCCGGATGTCATACTCAATCTTGAAGTAATCTTTAGTCAGCTAATGACGACGTAACGCACGTAGACTTTGAGGCCGATCATGACAATCCCTCCCCCGCACTTCTAGACTACACTGTTGCGTGCCGCGCTCATGTCACGCTCGCGCTGATCGGATCACCCTGAACGTAGAGATGACCTCGTACGTGATTGAGGATGCTGCTTGGCACACGAGAGGACCATGTGCCGTGCGCGCTGGCGATGCGGATGCTATGTGTGAGTTCCAAAACGTAAAAGAGCGCACGTTCGTGGGAATAAGCGTGTTTACGTGTGCGTTCTCGAAGGCACGTAAGCACCGCGTCGACGCGTTTCATGCGCCGTCGGTGGAGGGTTGTAGGCCGCCCGCGGTCCAGGCCGCCACGCAGTATACTGAGCAGTGGTACCGAGAGCCCGGGAGAACCCGCGGGAGCCTGTTCGTGGGTGAACGAAGCTCTCCGAAAATCTGCGAAGATCCTCGATTCGATATACTCGGGGTCGCGCCACCAGCGCGCCGAAGGACACGGATGGACCACCGGGACTACCTGTCGGACCAACAGCATCACCACTATGGAGAGAAGAGCGGAGAATCTCTCGCTTCTCTTGAATCGACTCGTTCGGCTCTTTACGTCGATAAGATTGGCGCAATCGTTCTTTTCTTTTTTTTCTTCTCTCCCTCATTTCTTTCCTTCTTCTCCTTTATCTTTGCCGAGCGCAATAAGCTTACGTGTTCTAAAAAGACAGAAAATCAAAGGCAGATCGCTTCGATACTGTTGGATATATGTGAGCGACATATATATATATATATATATATATGCATATATATATATATATATATATATGTATATATATATATATATATGTGTTGTGTGTGTGTGTTGTGCGTGTGTGTGCGTGTGCGTGCGTGCGTGTGTGTGTGTGTGTGTGTGTGTGTGTGTATGTGCGCGAGAACGTATCAAATTGACGATCCTTCTAAATTTGAAATCACGAGGATTACGCTGTCCGATATCGTCGTAACACCACGGTCACGGGGCGTTAAACTCACATTGGAACAGCGGTGCATCGATTTTGGATTACGGATGTTGCACGGTGAATACTCCGCAATAGGCGACATGCCGCGGAAAAATTCTCGCAGAAAGGAGAGCATCGTCCGTAAATAAAATATTTTATAATCCGCGCGCTTATCAACTGCGTACGCGCGAGCAATTCGCGGAACGCCCGTGCCGGACAAACGTTATTGTATTTATTCGACGATCAGGAAGGATAATCCTTATATATATGGAATATTATCCATACCGTTGCATCCCAGATTATTCTACGTCTTTTCGATATTCCATGCCCGATATTACGTCTAGAATCAATACCGATCAATGTCTCATACGAATATGTTTGACATGTCTTATACAATTCTGATTTATACGGAAAAAACGATCTTGCTATGAAGTATATAAAAATTTAAAATTAGTTAGATTTTTACAAATTTGAAAATAATTTTATTGAATTATCAAAATAATTATGTAGAATTCTCTTAATCTTTAAAGGACCATTTTTTAAATCTTGTAGCTTTCCTTGAGTAAGATATGTTATAATTTATTTTATTTTATTGCAATTCTAATTACCTTAAATTATGACACTGATATCGAGCATCATTATAGTGGTTTTCTTGTAAAGGTTAAGCGTTGAAACAATGCTATTAAAAATTTTAACATTCTACCAACCAGTTTTAGTGTCTTTCATAATTATTTCGATGGTTTAAACAAAATTATTTTTATCTTATAAAGATTTATATCTAGCTAAATTTTTATGTACTTTAGAAAAGTATGTTTTCCGTGTATTACTCATGTAACTGCATTAAAATATTTTTTACATATTTTTTTCTTACTTTCTTCGCACGCAAACTATTCGGATATTTTTCTGTCCGATTTTCTGTTATTTTTTAATATTACAAAGAGTATGCCTTCAGACGGGTCGAGTTATGGGATTAAATTCGGTGGATACGATTATATTCGTAACCTGCGATCCCTTTATTTTTACGATTTCGATTTCGTGTTGCTATCATGAACCAGATCTTTTTCGTCAATCGACCACGGCGTAACTTCCAGCAATTTTAGAAGTAATCGAGAGGAGCGTCGTTGTTACGGAATACAATCTAGAAATATGGATTCGGGATACTGATTCGCATACCAGTCCTTCGGGATGAGAAACATTATCCAGAACGAGGTGAATTGATCAGAAAATTATTACCTGATAAATGTTAAGAATTATTCTGCGCTTATTCAATTGGGAATTTAATGGAAATGTATTGATTCGCTTTAATGTACCGAAGAGCCTTTGAGTCTTTTGTTTTATCAATATTAGCATTAATGCAGGTAGAACTCGTAATTGATTTTGTAATATTTTTCCTTACTGTCTATTAATACGGAATATAGATTTTCCGTATTAATACTGCATAATTTAAGAATTTAATCAAGTATGAATCAAGTATTGAATAATGTAATTGTGCTATTACATTTAATAGTACAAATTGTTGGAATAAAATAGATGTGAAAAGATTCAATAAAATTCAGAGTAATAAAATTCTTTTCTCTTATCCTCTGACAGTTTGTACTCAATAAGGGCGAATTCTTGGCGAGATCGATGTAAATCTTCCCTGGAATTCGTTGCGCGCGAAGGTGTCTGAGATTTATACGAGAAGTTGACGGGAATTAAATATTACCGTTTTGATTATATTCTCATAGGATAGTATTTGTGACATAGTCTTTTTTTAGTCGTTTCCGAGTTCCGCGCAAGAACGGAGTAGTCCAACTCCGTCGGTTCCAACTATTTTGGTTACGCGATGAACCTGTGCGGACAGTTCTTTTACTTCGCATAATGAACCCTTATTCTAGAGATGGAAATTGTTTAAAGATGCTCTATCTCTTTTATTTTCTACCAGTGGTACGCGTACTTGTCATTCACAAGCGTTTTCTTAGCATAATTGTTGAGATGAGATAGAATTTTTAATAATAAGGAGTAAGGACTTTATAAAAAGGAATTTGCTGTTCTTTAGGTAAAATGCATTTTAAGTAGATAAAATGTTTGGTAATGCAGAGAAAGGAAGGGGGAGAGAGAGAGAGAGAGAGAGAGAGAGAGAGAGAGAGAGAGAGAGAGAGAAGAATATATAAATTTTGAGAATTTAGATGCCAAAAAATTGGTTGGGATAACATTTTTATATCACACATATTTGGCGATGCTGAGGCAGAGTAGACGCAGTATTGATCGAGGGATCCAAATTTCTTGGTACGCGCAATGCCACCCTCGCGCATCTCTGACCGCGTTTATACGCGGAAGGGTCGGTCTTGTGGAAAGGGAGAGTGAAAGAAGGGATGAAAAAGTAGCCTCGCCGTGTTTATCGCATGAGATGGGTGATGCGGTTATTTTACGAATCGAACAGTTTTGAATCGCCGATGCGAGCCGAATTAGTCCGAGCACCCTCGAGCCTTGCGATCGATTCGAAATAAACCAGAGGTTTCGCACTGTGACCTTCCGCTAACCTTCTCCCCTCTTTCCCATCTCTCTCTCTCTCTCTCTCTCTCTCTCTCTCTCCTCATTTCTCTCTCTTTCTCCCCCTCTCTTTCCTTCCCCTTTCTCTCCCCCTTCTCTCTCTCATTTAAAAGATCCGTGGCTTTCTCCCATGAGATTGGCGCATCGTCCCATATTTAATCAAGAACATCGCACCAAGCTAATATAAAGTCCAAGCTCGCGTCTAATTCGGAAGCTGACATTACGCGTGAACTGCTATGGGATTTCTGAAATTAGCCATGTGAGAGCTAGGTTAGAGATACAAATTCGAGCAGGAGATTATGCATAAGGAGAGTTTTGCAAACTGTCTTGCCAGTTTCTCCCTTTCATAATTAGAAGAATTAATTATTTTCATTGTAAGTTTTCAAGCAAGTTTTCATTAATTTCTACGAAATCTTAGAACAATCTTTATTCTGATTAAAAAATGATTAAGAGTTTACTCTTTTTATCAAGATTCCTCTGTCCACTTCTTCACATTCAGGTTTCACATCCACAGACTTTTGATGACTTCCGATTGTTGAAAGAGAGTTCATGTGGAGATCCTCGACCTACCTTTTAGAGAAGAACTGGTAGAGAGATCGACGTAGGACTGTTGTTGTTTTTCTTCTTTTTCCTCTTTTGTACAACCTCTTTTGTCGGGAGAGTAGATGTACTCTTTGACTTCTTCGGAGGTCAAAGAGTCGTCTCGTTTGTTCAAGGGCTGCTTCTTATCCTCGTCTCACCGCATCGGGGCAAACTTTCCCTCGGGACGTCGAAACCGCTGTATGAATCGTGTCGACTGTAATTATGGCGTTGAAAGTATTAGTTGGATTCTTTCAACGAAGTTTCTCGAGCAACAGACAGACATGTTGCTCTCTCCCACGGGACTATAAGCGCAAACGTTTGCTCCCATCTCACGATTTACCAGATATATGTTGCAGAAACAACGGCGTATTGCGCTACTTTATAACGTCCGTTACATGATACTTCTCTTCGCAACAAAAACTTTTGGACTAGACGAGAGAGTGGTGATCATTCTTACTTGACATTCTTAAGGCGTGCAATAAAATAGCTGATGGATGGTTGCAATAAAAATGGAAATTTTAAGAAAACTGAGAAGATAACGTTAATAGAGAAGATAACAATAAAATCATTCTTAATTTATACATAGATATAAATTTATCAATTATTTGTGATAGATTTGTCAACTTCTTATCTTTATTTTAATAGTAAATTAATAGTGTAATTGTTGCAGATCAATGATATTATCGTGATATGGTTGGATTAACCAAATGATCAGTTATCTCTTGTCGATATTTTCTCAATATATAACAGATTTTTTATAATAAATACAATATTTGAAGCTGCGTCAGAATTTTTTAATTGCCTAGTTTTATTTGTAATAAAGATCGTTTGTGCATCAGATGAATGTAATTAAAATAAAGTTCGAATTCCTGCCAACTGCAGCGGGGTAAGCTATTCCTGCAGAGCGCCGTTAACGTGGCGCTCTACATGATGGTAAGAAGTAGAGCTATACCGGATGCTGGTAGTCCCAGACCTTAAATAGAATCATAAACGCCAACGATTATAGGCCCATCTAAGCAATGGTTGTAGAATTATAATTGACAATTTGCTAGATGGCGTTCCTAATCTTTTAACGGTTCTTTGGTTGTGCAAAGTGAGATATGAAAGTGTCTCATCGCGACTGGTTTATCAAACGGAATTCCATATCGAGATTATAGAAACATAACGCGGCGTTTCAAAGGATTATGTACATACGTGCATAATCTATCGCATTCACCTTTTGTCGAAAGTTTAAAGCAACTTTTTAAACAAAAAATAATTTTCGATGAACTGAACAAAAGTAATCGCAATCATTGGGTATTAAGAAATTTCTTTTAACATTTGTTCAAACAGCTACGTGATGTAAATCCAGTATATATACATATAAGAATTTCTGATCACGGTGGAAACGATCAATCATTACGCGATGATTATATATAATGATAAGCTGCCATGTGTATCCTAAGAATATTCAATGCCAAGACTCTTAAAGTAGGCGGTTCCATTTGATGTGAATATATATACTCCTCGTTGCAATAAATAACGTTCTGTGCTTCCTAATTACGCTATAATCCAACAGACAGAATTTTCGTACAATGTGTTAAATTAATTCCTTTGACATATATATTAAAAAATTTATCAAATATTCTAACAAAATAAAAAAAAAATAAGGACGTCGAGTCTATTTTTTTCGAGTATTTTGTCAAATATTTCTTTATTAATTTTTTGAAAAATCTCTAACTAAATCGAAAAATATAATTGTTTTTAACATAGCTTTTTTCGGTTTCAAATTCAAAAGCGAATTAAACGGAAACAATGATGGCATGCATTTGTTTTCATAGTGGACCTTCATAATCTGGCATCCATAAATCACTTTTAGCTAGTTTAATATGTCTATTGGAATTTAAATTCTTTCGAGAATCTTTGAGATCGTCGCGAGTCGGTATACTATTAAATATCAAAGAAACAATGGTAACCCAATTTCTTAAATTATATAACATTGTGTATTTTTAACTTCCATGTGTCAAGATATAAATCAATTCATTATTGTTGCTAGTTTCCAATAAACGGTGTTATTAATATATATATAATATGAACTTAGTAAATAATAAATTAAATTTGAGAGAAAATTTGATTTTTTTGGAGTTAAAATATTGATTTATTAAATTAACGACATATTGAGTAAGTACATATCGACCTGTAGATAGAAATGATTAAAACACAAATTGGATATAATTTGACATATGAATTTAATAATATAGAAGATTAAAAGCTCGCCCACCCGATGTCGAGCGGCGCGCTTAACCGATTGATAGGGACCGATTGGTGACTTACTGGTCTTGGGAGAACTTTGCCGCGAAAGAGACGGACGAGGAGGGTGGCCGGGAATGAAGGAAAGCTCAGCAGACGCCAACTTAAGTATTTCTGATCGAATTCCAAATGGCCGGTTCGTCGTCCGGTCGGTCGGTCGGGAAGAATTCAAACCATGACGAGCAAATGGACGAATCGTTTGTCGGTTGATTGTTGGGGAAAGGGGGAGGATAAGGAGGAAGAAGAAGAGAATAGGAGAGAAGGCGAAATAAACGTCGGTGAAAACCGCGATACAAAAAGCTGACCGCGACTGGCGTTGGCGCTAGTTAACTGTTCGGGCTAATCGGTCCGCGGGTCGATCGATGAACTCTTCAAATTCGAACCGTCACTTTTCTCCTTTTCGGTGACGTTCATCGGTTCATGACCGAATGACTTGCGTACTGCGTGTAGACTTACAATTAGTGGAGAGAAAGAAACACGATTTTATTCTTTCTTTAACCATAAAATATTCTGCAAGATCATTAATTTAGACTCACTGTGATTCAAGCGGCCACGTTTGATGTCTTGTTAAAGAGGTCGTATTTCTGGGGCATTTCTTCACCTTGTCATTTGATTCATGTATCAAACATCGTTGTTTGAATTTTATGTAAATATTCGTTCTTGCTTTGTGGTCCGTATCGTGTTACATTTGAGAATCAAGCAGAAACAATTTGTTTATCGTCACGTCGCGATTATCAACGGCATTATTTAAATCCAATATAAATTCCATAAGTTGTTAATATTTTTAATCGATATTATTATCAATAACATTGTGCGATCGAGCAATAATGCATACTGTATCGACACCCTTGTAATGGAATTGCAAGGGATTTTCTTTGTTCGTTACAACTTTTGTTGTATCATTTGAGGACAGCCATTTGCATAGAAAATAGCGGGACAAAAAAAGCACAATGGATATTATAACGCGAAAAAAATATTACGGAACGTGATTGCATTCGTTATTAATAACACATACATTGTTCACGCTAATTGGATCAATACTTTTTGTTTTTATAATTATTCAATAAAAATTCCGCTGTCAACCACTGTCGTGCATCTAACAAGGTGACGAATACAAATGTTTGTATCGGAACAAAAAAGGAGAATGGCCATTTTGTGTCCCATCGGCTTGTAATGACCGCTACAAAGCGCATCGCGTGCAAGCTAATGAGAGTAATCACTTAATAAAGGCGGTCCGGCATCGCGTGACGCTCTACGCGCATAACCGAGAATCAATATTTGATTTTGAGGTTTCTCCGCGCGTTCCTCTTTTCGTCCTTTATTTTTCTCTTCGCGCACTATTGGACGAACGAGGGGAAAAAGAACTGATACGAATGGCCAGCATTTTATAGAAATCACAATCATTTTACTATTCACCGAGTAATCGAGCGTTTCCTTTTCTTCTATAACGTGCACAATCACGCGAATGCATGAATGGCGGAAAAAGAATCGTGGACGATTGTTTTTATGAACTCCTAGAAAAAATAATTTATATAAATGATGGATTTTAATAATTATTTTTATTGTAGTTTAAAAAGTTAATATCATAGTCTTAAATGTTTAATGGATAGAGGCAAAATAAAAATTATATGTTTTATTCTGATATGTAATATAACATGATTGTTTTTACAAATTCCTGGATCAAAAATAACTCGTATAAATTATATCATCAAATTTTAATTATTTTCATTGCTTAAAACTTGATATTATGAAATTTGATCTTAAAACTTGATCTTAAATCAAACTTGATGGATAGAAGTAAAGCAGAAATTATACAATACTTGTCTGTTTCGTTTTATTTTGATGTGTAATATAACCCGAATGTTATTTACAAATGGAACAAAAATAATTTGTATAAATTATACTATTAAATTTTAATAATTATTTTCATTGCGTTTAAAAGTTGATATCATGATCTCAAACTTGATGGATGGAGAGGCAAAATTATACTTGCCTATCTTGTTCTACTTTAACATATATAACATAACTGCTCCATTAATAGTAGAGTCGCTGAAACGTTTTACAACCCATTGTCCCCGTTGTTCCAAGAAATCGGACGCGCATCGTTGCCCTGACTTTTTCCAATTCTATATTCTGGCGGTCGACTCTCTTATTTGTACGCGGTTTTTATTCACAGCGATGAGATCTGGTAACGATCAGTTCCCACATGATGGAATTAGCATCGTGGCGTCATCAGTCACTCGTTTTGACACACCGAAAATAAATAGTCCGACCATGCGAAGCGAGAGAGGCAGGGAGAAAAAAAAGAGGTAACAGGACTCGCAGTTTTCTCATCCCGTCGATCTCTCATTGCAATCGGATTTTTGCTAGCTCTGTGATACGTACGACGAATGCTCATGAAAGCCCATACGGTGTGATGCGCGGATCGCGCGGTGCGAATTTTCCACGCGTGATCGCGCCTCTCCATCGATCAAATTCGGCGACGCTCAAGGAAACGGCGAGAGCAGCGTTGGCCGAGTTGGTTTCGAGTGGTTGCGATCGAGTCCAGAAATCCATTTGTCATCTTGTGCGTCAGGGGCCCGAGACACGATCATTCGCTTCCGAGAGGAGACGGATTTTTTTTATGGAAAGGTCGCGAGACCCTCGCTGCGACGAATTTCTACGTTTCTCTTCGAAAACGGGTTTTAATCGATGATTTTTTTCTATCATGGAATCGATGAGAACAGAAAAACAGAAATAGGGTGTTCGATCGACGAATTGTCAAGGTGTTTCAGCACTTTTGAAAAACGGCAAGAAATTCAAATTTTAATCAAATAAAATTTCAAATTCATAAAAATCAAATTCCGTAAGGACTAATGTGATTGGAAATGTAAGAGCCATTTAGGTTTTTAAATCTATATTTCAACCATGTATTCGTATGAAAAAAGAAATTATGTAATATCAACGGAAATATGTGCATCGTTGAACGATTGCTAAGAAGAAAAGCATAAACGTGGCCGCAAACAATAGTAAGAAAGGGGTAGTATAGGGAAAAAGGGACTCGAATGGGGAACGGGTACCAGGTGAAAATCAAATTTTCATCCAACCGGTCCGTACAAAATTCTAATTTGACGTCTGAAACTGACGACTGAAGGGGTAAAAGTGCGAGAAGGGGTGATTATTTCACCCCTTGGGAAAAGATTTTTACGTATAATGCGCGTACCCGAAGCAACGTGCGTCGCGGGCGAAAGGGTGAGGCCTTTACCGCGGCGCAGAGGGGTGAAATCGTAGAAAATGATAAACAGGATGAATCTTATTCAAATAGAGAGACAAGATCCTGGATTTAAGTGAGGAACCCCCTAGGTATCCATCGGGTGCCTGGCTAGAACCGCGGGCATATACCTGAGTCCTGGGAAAAAGGTACGGGACTTTCAACTTTTCTAGCGTTTTTTTACGAAGCATCAAAGGCTCAAATAAAGTGGCGGGATTTAAATAAAGAAGAGAATTCTATCGCTAAAAAGCCCACCCGTTGTCTCCCTCGCGTGGCAAAAAACAAACGTAAATAAAACGAGGAATATAATACAGCAGAATATTCGTGAATTTAAAATCTTCTGTAAAATATCATTGCATTTCATAAGAAGATTAAACAATGCAAACGTAAATTTTTAAAACACTATAGGAACAAAAATAAAGTCCATTTTACATTTTTTTTACGCTATTTTTTGCATGTTTTAAATTAAATGTTTAATTTAACATTGCTTATTATAATAATAGAATATTTTAAGCAATGGAAAGGTTTTGCTTAAATATCTATATATATAATATTTAGATACTTAAGCAAAACATTTAATTTAATCTAAGAAATTTAGCTAGATAGTTACAGATTTGAAAATAATTTTGTTGGTTTATCAAAATAATTATAAAGGTCGCTCAAGTTGATTCCTAGAAAATCAACATTTTTTTGCAGTGTTGTTTATTATGCTTGAGTTTACTACATAAATATTTTGATATTCCAATAAAATTATTTTCAGATCTGCAACTATATCTACCTAAATTTCTAGATATTTAAATCAACAACTCGTTTTTTCCTTGAGCAATCGTTACAATCCTGATATTCTTTGTCGTTTGTATAAACTTGATCAACAATACCAGCGCGAAACCGACACCGAGGCAGGATCAGCGACTGTTCGCAGACAGTATCAAGATCTAGCGTCAAACTCGATCAAAAGCCGTGAGCTCGTAAACCAGACTCTGGCCCGAGATAGCGCTCACCGATCAGAGCGAGAGAAAAAGAGAAAGAAATTAAGTTAAGAGAGAGACATATCACATCAGCCGCGAAGGAGGGAGAAATGAGGAACGGTGACGCGATCCGAAAATCTCTAGAGAAAATACAGCTGGTATTTTCTGGTAGTCAGGTAACGGCGGGGTTCCGTCATTCTGGAAGAAGTTGGCGTCGCGGGAGGAAGAAAGGAGAATAGGCGAACGGGGAGTGGGGAATAAAAAAGGGGGGAGAGCACGAGATGTCATCTCGCACAATTTTTTTTCTGTTGTAATCGCAAAGATCGCTCGCCATTCAAGGGTTGCATGCTGCTTCAAAGGGTTCTTACGTACTGGAAGGGTACGATGTCCCTTCCCTCTCGCCGTTGGCTCGCTTACTTTTTCGTTCCTTCTCGCTACCTGCCTAACTGTTTTCGGTTCTCGGGTTACTAAAGACGCGGAAATCCAGAAATCGCGAAGGGCCCAGGACCAGAAGAGCGAGACGAGAGACCCTTTTCGTGGGGTTGCTTAGGGATCGTGAATGGTCTCGCGGAAAGAACCACCTCCTTGTCCTTCCTCGCGACGGT
The DNA here is from genome assembly GCF_000204515.1 of Acromyrmex echinatior. Next base: position 933,907 of record NW_011627240.1, on the reverse strand, counting down.
CCTACTTCGTCAAGATCCCTTGCTCCGCGTGTTGCGACTCCTCTCTTCTCCTCCACGAATGTACCGGGGTCCTTAACCCCTTTCTTCTATCAGCTGCCGCACGTAACAGCTGTACACCCTGCCATGGTCTTAAAACCTGTGTTTCTAAGCATGATTGTGCGTGGGTATGTAACCGTTGTAGTTCTCGTAGCGTATCGCGTCATTGATATCGTGCACGTTTGTTAACATCGTAATTTTATTTGACTAATTATGTGATTTCTATTTTATATATATATATATATATATCATATATTTTTTGTTTAAATGAAATGAAAGATAGTGATTCTACATAATTTTATGTTTAATTTAATATTTCCAAATATTTACTTGTTTAGAACTTATGATTGTGATTAATTCGGCTAATTTTTCTGATAACATTGTATGCTAAATTTAAGATAAAATGTTCTTATATTTTAGAAATATTCAGTTGATCGCAGTAAATTTATATCGTAACATTCGATTTTACTTAGTATTTTATTAAGTCGTTAATTTTAATTGATACGATTATTTGTTGTTATTATTTCAGATATAAACATGGATGCATATTTGATAATTGCGGTCCGAGATTCGGGCTAAACAGGATTGGCTCGAAGGTAAATATTTATTTTAATATGTTATATGATGATAATAAAATTTTAGAATTTTAAATATATTCTTTAAAATTATTATAACTGTATTATACACAATCTCTAAATTATGTATAAATAATTACAATTTTAACACATTTTTACAAGTTTAATATATTAAAAATTAGGTATATGTGTATATATAATATGTTTATGAAACTTAAATTTCGTTAACAACATTATATTTTTGTTATAGATCCGAATGCGAAAATGAGGCCGATCCTGAGTGAGCTGTATGAGTGAGTAAAATTTAGGGTACGGGTGATGGTTTTTTCTCGCCGAAATCGTTATTTGAAATCAGTGCGATTAGTATGTAGATTTAGTATGTAGATTTTTGTATATTTTTAAAGAGGAAACAAAAAAATTAGAAAATCTTTCTTAAAAAACAAAATTATTTTCCAGAATTGGATAGCTTACTTAAAAAATTAGAAGTTAAGTTAAAAAGTTAAAAAGTTAAATAATTTTAATTTAATTTAGTTACATTTTAAACTTAACTTTTAATTTAATTTAGTTACATTTTGTTAGTAACTATTAACTTTTAATTGAACTTTTTTAAAATTAACCATTTCGATTCGTTTTCAACAGCTTTCGAAGAAAAATATCCGATAAAAATTTCGTAAGACTGAAATCCTGAAGAGATGAAACAAATTTAACTTTTAACTTTTTACTTACTTTTTTTTATTAACTTTCAATTCAATTAATTTTATTATGGGATAACTGATATCTTAGTTAAGTTAAATTTTTAAGATTAACTTTAACTTAAAGTTTAAAAAAACAGTTAACTTACCCAACTCTGTTATCTCCAAATAATACTATAATAGTAACATTTATAATTGAACTATTTTATTGAAATACTTTTTCCGACTTTATTTATAATAAATTATGTAATTATAATTCCATGAATAATTTGATTAATAGCATGGAATCAATTTTTCTTACATATACTTTTTATTTAAATAAAAAATATTTTTTATAATTTATAAAAGTTATAATACGTACAAAATTTTTTTTAATAAACAATAACAATTAATAGAAATTTATCTTGCTTTCTGAAAACTTTCAAATTTTGTTTTACGTTAAATACTCAATAATAATTAGCAAGTTCGTGAATTATTATATATTAAAATATGTAAATGTGTTAAATTTGTAATTCCTTGAATTTTGCATCATGAATGTATTATGTGAGACATTATCGATATGGGATAATGTAAGGACATTTCTGAACCACTTTCGGGTGCAATTGTGAACATAATTACAGCGGAAAATGCGTCGGTGGACATCGAGAGTGAAATATGGTAAGTACTTCATTTTAATTTAATTAATCGGTTTTCGGCTACACTTTTTCAGCGATTGTACAATTTGTATATTATTATTATTTTTATTATTTTATATTTGTAAAATTAAAATTCTGTAATTTTTTTATAAAATATGGAAATTGTATTTTAATTAATTTAATTGCATATTATTAAATTTGTTTAATAATAGTTTATATATATAAGTTTACATACGAAATGAATGAAATGTAGTGTAGCCGATAATAGCCGATTATAAACACTGCATGTGCAAATTGCAAATTTATAATAATCGCACTGATTTCTAAAGGAAATATAGACAGTTGTATATATTAAACGATATTAAACTAACAGTTTTATATTTCACGCGTCGCGTCGCGAATTTTTGTTTGTAGTTGATATAAAATAATTTTATACATAAGAAAAGGTAGTATACAAGAAGGGCAAAGAGCCAATAACGTATAAAAGAATTTTAATTTAAATAAACAAAATTAATACAAAACATTAATGTTTTTATTGTAATTTGTAATGCAAGAATAATTAAATATCACAAACTATAACTTGTGCTGTGGTTCTTTATGCTCTTTTTTTCATATTTTTGAAATTATAACCACAAATATTTTTTACGTTTTTTAATAGAAAACAATTATAATAAACAAACGTTTCAACTCCAATCGAGTCATTTTCAATGTAATCTTAAAATAATATAAACATCGTTCTAAATTAAAAATCTGTACATAGTCTTACAATATTATTATTTACACTTCCTTAATATCAAATTTTTCATTCTGTGTAATACGCTGCGTGTCATTTTTATCAAGAATTAACAAAGTCATAAGAATATTCTGGAAAAGTAAGTGAACAAAAAGAATTAATATTAATTACATAAAAATTAGTAATATGATAATGTACTTTAGTAAATATGTTAAGATAATCCAATAATACACAACGAGAAAAAAACATGTAGATTGTTCATTTCATGTACAATATAATAGTCATTTTATTTAATAAGTTATTATAAGCAAATTTGCAAAGGTAACAAGCATCTGACTTGCACGATGTCAAATAACGAAATGTCAAGCAGAAAAACATTATCGAGAACGAAAAACGGCAAAATAGGGGAGAAAAAAGGAGAAAAGATATTAGGAAGGAGAAAGAGAATGTATAATGTCAGAATACAATTCCAACAAAGACTCCGTATCATTTTGTCTATTTATTCCATGTTTCTGTTTTTTAATATGGACCATTTCAGATATCAACCTTTTATTATATGAAGGCTCTACATCTAATATATCCACTTTATTCCATTTAAAGTTATGATTCTCCTCAATACGAGAAGAACAGGAAGGAGAAAGAGAATGTATAATGTCAGAATACAATTCCAACAAAGACTCCGAGAGCACTACTCGAATAAAAACTAATTTTACAATTCTTTTCTATTGAAACAGCTATTAATATTTATTGAAAATTTATAATAATGATAGTTCTGAAAAAGAATAAAATATAAAAAATTATAAAAATATATATAATTAATAGATTAAGTATTATAGCTCGGTGGAGATAAATTCATACAATCAATTAATGCCTATTCGAGCAAACACTGGGTGACAATGTACAAATAATTTATTCAAATAAACATATCAAACACGCAAACATTTCGATCCTGATTTGAATTCTTATCAATGCTCCAAAATTAATGACAATATGCAGTCATCCAAAGATTAGTAACAAGATGTCATTATACTTTTTGGTATAATGATCATCGCAACGTTATAAAACTATTCATACATTGAACGTCAAGACTCTTCGTCGATAAGAATTATAAGACGATATTATTCATCATAATTTTACAAATTTAAAATACTTCAAGCATTGTGTTTCTAGCTTAACTATACATTAGAAATTCTACAATCTAAGATCACTGCGTTCAGCACAAAAAGCAACTGTATAACTGTAAAATTCTTTAATATAACTTTAATGATTTGCATTTAGATCCTGTGAGAAATTAAGAAAAAGACCAATCATGTTATAGAATTTTGTAACAGCAAAGTTGCTTTTTTTCTACGGAATGGAATCAATCGACAATCACATATAATTATGTCTATGCTGAGGAAATATATCTGAAAAATGCATCTGAAAATCAATTCATATGCTGTGTTTTTTTATCTAGATATAGATACAAATACTCGAATGTACCTCAGATATAGATTAGATACACAAAATGTACCTTTATACATGTATCTAGATCATGTATCTATTTTATGACATTTTTAATATTTATGAAACGTTTAATAAAAATTTAAATATACGTGTATATGTTAAGTTGTGTTATGAGAAAATATGATATATGGTTTCTTGTCTTATGAGAGAAACTTTACGATTATTTATTCGATAGATATATATTAATATCAGATATTTTGCATATAACATTTCGCGTCTTCTCTTCCATCGCATTTGAAAAATCTTAAGTCACGGTTCTACGCCTCCACGACAGTCTCCCGTCCAAAACGTGACTCGCGTGAAATTCTTAAGATCTTACGACGCGCGACAAAAAAATCCTGTTTCGGGGATCGTCGATCGGCTTAGCGTCGTCTATGGAACAAGCGAGCGTGAAAGGAACTGCTTTCAAAGGAGGAGTCATCGTAAAAATAGATTCAGATAATAGAAAGTACCGAATGCGTACGCGTGTCAGACTGAAGGGGGAATAAAGTACGAATCATGTAAGAATTCATAAACGATACGAGTCGTTCGAAAGTGTACCATAAGGCGGGCTTAGATTACATCAGCGTGTTCAGTTCTGCATTAAAAAAAGTTTTTTAAAGAAAAATAGGGGAGAGAATTATCTTTCGCAGTATCGTAAATTTATTATACTATTCTTGACACAGTTTGATTTTAATTGCATGTGTTAATTTTGAACTTTTTACTTTACTTTTTTATTGATGAAGTCAGTCTCCCGCAGAACGTGGTTTGTCATTGTATCAGTTCAGGCAGTGTATGCTAAAAACACTTTTATCCTCCCAGAGTGTAATTCCCAGAGGCTTTTGGAGAGCAAAACCCGCGATGAGATAGCGTCTCCTTGAGAAACAGCAGACTTCGAAGATCTCGTGCCCTCTATTAGATCTCTTCGACCATTCTCGAGACACAAACGCGCACATGGCCCCTCATTCGGGAGATTCGGCCCAACTTATCGGACGTCCTGTAATTTTAGAATTACAAATATGTCGATTACAGTTCATTGAACCCAATCTGTGCTTTCTAGAGAGAAATTTTTGCAGAGAAACGTACGAATGTATTTTTCTACATTTACTCTTTCGACTGCTGAATAATAGAATAATTGCTAGAACAAATTAAGATTTAATTTTCTTTTGAAATAATATTTAATTATAAATTTTTGCGATTGCAATATTTCTTATTAACAGTTATTTTTGTGCTTTATTTTCAACGGTATATCACTTAAGTTACAATTAGTAATTACGGATTATTCAGTTCAATAAGAAATATTGTCAAAAGTTTGATAATTTAATAATGACGACGACTGGCTTGTATAATTCAACAATAATTAGGAGAGGCCAACTATTAAACGATAATATATTAATATTAAAATAAAACAAATTTATATATTATAATAGAAAAAGTTCTATAAATGATAAATATAATTACTTGTATTTAGAATTATTTTTATAAAAATATTGATAATTATATTCAGTATTTACAATAACATGAACTATTTAAACAGTTTATAAAATAAATTACTTAATATAATAATTATATTAATGTAATTATATTATAATTAAATTATGTAATATTATATAATTATATTGTAATTTCTTTTTTAAACAATTTTATGTAAAACACATAATGTTTTACATTAACACATAATTTTATTTTAAATAACTTACATCATATAGCTTGTTATTGGCCGTCGACTTCTCCTCTCTTTCTTTCTAATTACTTTAGACAAATTAATTCCAAAATGGAGACACATAATTTTCTCAGCTTTCACACGAACTGACAAACTCAAGGGTGTCTTTTCTTGTCGACTTTTTTTTGCGTTGTCTCTCGCACTCTTGGAAACATGCGAGCGGCGTTACAGGTTATGGGAAGTAGGGTAATTCTGAAGAGTGGGTTTGGAGGCGACGACCCTCGTAATTTAATGCACAAGTTGCACTCGGAACACTTAAGTAAATCTCGCTTCCGTCAAGCGAGGAGATTCGGTTTCGGTAATTTGCGCCGGAACTTCCGCGATCCGGGCAAATATGACTCCCCAGAACGATCGACCAGAAAAAAAAAGAAAAAAAATGCCGAGGGTAAATCCTCCAGTAAATCTTGGAACACCTTAACGATCTGCGCAACGATTAATCATTCTCGCCTTTATACATCACTGTGCACTGATCAACCGATTTTTCTTTCAAGACCTCTCCGTTTTTCGTATTCCTCGATAATTTTTTCTTTCCTCGTCACACCCTCCTTTCCTCTATCGCAATACTATTTGCTGGCGAGCATCGTGAAGGGGTTTCTCTCGGTCGGATTCATCGATCAACCGATGTTAGTGAAAGAGTTTCACGACGGCGTGAAAATCTTAATGATCGAATGGTACGAGAATCTTTTTAATAATTCCTTTTTTTCGTGCGTTTCTTCTGAAAGACGTATGGATCTATGAAATTCTTCCAAGGCAACAGACGTTAAAGCAGGTGTTACGCGAGAAGTCAGTTACTCGAAAAGATGAATTTTCAATGAAATTAATTATTATAAATTAATTATTGAAAAGTTCTTCACAAGTTACATAAATTTTAAGAAAATATATAATTATTTCTTTTAAGAATTTATTGTATCGTCCTACTTTTATTGAGATAACTCAATTAGGTCAGTTAATCTTATCATACATTTATTTAATTTTGTTTTCCAAATATACGTATACATGGACGTTAATCGACTCACTATAAAACGTTACCTGATGTCACTAAATGACACGGCTGTCTCATATTTCTCCTACGTGCACACCCTCCAAAAAGCGGGGGAAAAAGTACCAGGGTTAGAACACGACTAGGAAAAGAACTTTTTATCGCGCCGGAAGTCCTCCTGATCCAACTAACTCTCGAAGGATGACGATTCGTCCGTAACCCTTCTTAGATCTTTTTTCTTTTCTCAAATACGTTCCACATTGTCGTGGGAACATCAGGGAAAGACGCGAGTGCAAGCGTTTTAAGCGAGGGACCCAATGGTAAACCGCTATATTTAAATTTCATCTCTGACGAGGAAAGCTAAAAATGATAAAAGTAGGTACCTTATGGTACAGGATGGAAACAGGATTTTGCCCTTCACTATGTTATAATTACTGTTGGGATAAAAATGTCTTAATTTGGATAAATCAGGTAATAGTTAATTGATAAATTCAAGACTGATACTAATACATATATTACAGACAAGGAGAAGCTACAGTGATTTTTATCAATTGGACAGACTTATTTAATCGAACGCAAATTGGATGATCGCATTTTTTTCGAGAACGAATTCTATACAGGGGGGAGGGGGGAGGGGGGAGGAATATTTTCGCCGATCACATAGAACGATAAAGAAACGCTGGTGTTTTTGTGGGCAGATTTCGTGATTAGAGAAAGCTTGAAATCCGATAAGATAAAAAAAATCCGTGAAAAGTAACAGAAACTGGTATTTCATGTCGTGGTCTTCAGACAGTCAAGAATTATCATTTTTGCCTTTTGTATATTTTATCGAACATTAATTTGTCAGGTATGATGGTGAAAATCTGTATTAAAATTATTTCTCTTTTTCTATTTTGTATATCCATCTAACAGAAAGAAAAATGTGAGTGAAGAATATTTGAAATCGTGATATGGAATAACGATAAGGCTTCCGCAAAAGAAATCGATCGCTCGATGGCGCGACGAGGATAATCAAAGTACCGATCTATCGTTGTCCGCATGTATCCTACGCGAGAACCTTGGGGAAAGCCACAGCTGCATCCTCGCACCGCCCCGTAAAGAAGGTAAGGGACAAACGTATAGTATGATCTAACAGGTCGTACCACTGTGGCTTTGTGCGAATCGCGCAATCTTGATCCACGGATATTCGCATAGTTCTCTTTGCACATTGGCAAACTGCCAGTCGATAAGAACTTGTCATGTTGCTGTTTTAAGCTTCTCTTTTCATCTTCGTGTCGTCTCTCTCTTCTAATTATATTAAAATGATATATTTCATCATTTATATAATTTGATTTTATTAAACTTTAATATATATTATAATTACATTAAACTTTTATCAGTTTAATGTAATACGTCGATTTCTGTCCAATTCTCTTAAAATTTTTAATAATAGTTAATAATTAAATTTAATTTTAATATATAGTTAGTATATAATTTTTAAGTATAGACTTTAGACAAGAATTTGAATTTATTTCGCATATATTTTATTGCTTGTTACGTAGTTTTGCCGAAGAAACATATTGTAATATTTACTTGGGAAGTTAAAGCTAAATAATCGTGTTGAATAATCGCATCTACTAAAGTAATCAATAATAATGGACTTTATCAGTTATTTGTGCGTTTCGATCGCGCTTTGGCGAATTCACGATCGATCCAATGAAGGCCGTACGACCGAGGTTGACCACCACTGCGGGCATTCAGCGATTCAGGGTCTGTTGGGCCCTTCTACGATAATTACACGGTACGAGCTGCGAGTCGGCCCAGGAATATATGTTCGATCGGCCGGTTTTTGAATTATTTGAAAAGAGACAGACCCTGGTATAACCGCGATATTATGGTATCGCGATTCCTCCTCCTCAGACCTTCGATCCCTTTTCTTTTTTCTTCCTTTATTTTTTCTTATTTTAGCGGATCGCCCGCCTCTTCTTTCTTTCCGTCCTCCTGTTTCGTTGGGCGGATTAGAAAATCACAAAATAAATCGAATAAGCACAATTCACAGAAAAATCAAGAATGTAATAGATGACCATTCTCTTCCGAAAAATCAAGAGACTTCTAGCACGAATCTGATAGACAAGGTTACTGCAGTTAAAGGATGTCAAGAGCAAAAGCTTAGTTACAGATACTTCATCAATTTTATAGGAAGATGTAATAGATATTAGAAATACATGTCATTGATTTATAGAGCGGCCGATTAGATTAGATAGTGAGATCACTGATATCAGAAAATAAAATTTCGTAAGTGACTATATCTTCTAGGCTGATACTTTGTAATGTTTATTACGCGAAAACAGCAGAAAATGATAAAGAGATTATATGATGTACGAAGTAGTTAATTATAATTATAGTATAAGCATACGATATTATCACAATCGTTACTAGCTTTTTATTTTGGCTATCGTTTGTTATTTCGCCGTTAAAAACGATGACTTAATGATGATATTCTATTTAAAGACATTGAAATTATCTGATCGTATCATAACGATATTATATTTTCAGATTTTGCGAGTATTTTCTGTTACTTGCGTATTTTCTTTTAACACGCAGAATAGCAGCAATTGTAAAATAATTCTTTTAATTTTATGTTATTAGGCAAAAAGTGTAGCCACATCGTAATTCTTGTCGCTATAATCCGATATAATTCAAAATAAACGTATGGTCGTTTGGCTTGCAATTAGCTAATCTCCGATCTCGATCACGAAGAAGACTGAAATGCGATTTCGGGCCGCGATCGATTTTAACCCACCGTGCGTTATTACGTGCCCCAGAAAAACAATAGCTGCGAAACGAAACTACATCCGCTCGCGGTTGCGGATGTTATAATTTTGAATTGGCATAATTTTCTGCTGTTAAAGGGAGGCCGGTGCTCGGCTTTTCGATGATGCGTATTTCGATGATACGAGGAAAGATATAAAAGAATGATCGATAGATGTCTAAGTTGTGTAGAAAATTCCGAATGAATCTCTATAAAATGAATGAATAAATAAATAAATATATGCAGAATCATATTAAAACATCTGAACTTGACTTTATGATGTAATACGTTTTTAATATTAAATTTAAATTTTGTTTTGTTTTAAGATTTATAAGTTACGATTATGAGTTAGGATCATATGTAATATTTTGCTGAAGAGGATTCCAAAGAGAACCGAAATATTCAAAACAAAGAAGATATTGTGTAATAAGTAATTAAGGTTTTATAATTTAATCGTTGAGAAAGAGAGAGCACTTCCGTCTGCTTTTTGATTCTCATTAGTCTTAAATTTTTTTACTGTTTATTTTTCTTTTTAAGATGTATCGTATGATATTATATTTTTCTTGTAATTTTTCATATATAGAAAAAATAGTTTTGCTGAAATGTTTAAAAATTTAATTAAGTACACACATGAAAATAATTTTATTGGGCCATCAAAATAATTATATAAAACGCTCAAACTGATTGCTAGAATATCAAACTTTTTGCAATATTGCAAAAGTCCTTATTGCAATAATATCCATTTTGCTTGAGCAATCTACATAACATTTTAATTATATAGTTCAATAAAATTATTTGTTGATTTATATATAAAATTTTAATACCTCTGTAATGTTTTTATATTTCATAATGTTTTAATACATCGAAAAAACCATTCGGTGTACAGAAAAAGTGTATGGAGAATGTCAAAAGTTGTAGTTAGACAATGAAATCTTTAGCATATCGAGAAAACAAGAGGAAATACGCCGTGCATGTATTAATCAAATTACTTGCTCGTTTTGTAAATTCTTTATCGAAACGTGGGCGCGCTCGTGCTTTCATTGTGTTGTAGAAAAAAAATTATCGAAGTATAGACGCGCGCATACAGATAATGAAACGAAAGAAGGGAAGTAATAAACGAGTGATAGAATAAGAGAGAAAGATGAGACTGGAGAGAAAGAAAGGTCCGCGAGAGAGAAGAGACAAGATATCGGCATTGGCAAAAGGCATAGGCGCTGGGGCGGCGGAGATCGCAACAAATGACTGTGTTTAAACTTGAACGTGACAAAATTTAAAAATCTCGCCTGAGAGGTGCGGGGTAAGCCCGGCGTGCCTCCAGGATCAGATTTACAGAGGAGACGGAAGGGGGTGAAAGCGGAAAGAGGACATCGGCCGGGGTGGCGGAGGATAAAGGGTCCCGTCTTGATCCCGCTCTCACTCTTCCTCTCCCGCCTATTCCTGCACTCGCGTTTTACTCCGCTCTCTGTGTTTTCTCGTCTCTTTTGCTCTCATTCCTGTGCACGTGTTTGCACCGCGATACGAATTGTTTTGCTCTCGTTTACGCGAAATTGGCTGTAATTGCGTACGCGCGAGAGACGGTCGGCGCGACGGGATGGAGGGGATCGGCCCAAAGCGCATTTTACAAATGTCGAGGCAGTGTTTAAGCTATCCTCTTCCATTTCTGGTCCCGTGTTCACGCTCGTGTTGCGTGAATGAATCTCCGGGAATATTTCGACCGTGTCGATGCATGGCTAATGTCTCTCGCTGCGACGTATAAATCGCTTTCGCGCTATAATCAAAAGCGATATTTTCAGAGACTGTAATGTCTTTTTTATTGATTTTTTAAAATTGATGTCAATCAATTTGTCTACATGTGTCGTATTTTATTAAAAAGAATTTAAATTTTAATTTCCAAATAAGTTACTTGTTCATTTAACCCTTAATACGATGATTTTTCCAATTCTTTGCACACAATAGATCATATTCCAGGTTAATTTTCATCACTTTTACAAATATACAAAAATTATTGAGTAATTTTTACATATTTTAACATCTTTAGAAAGTATTTGTAGGATTGTTTATTTAAAAAATTGTACATAAATGTTATAACTAATCACTTGGTGCTTCTAGTATTTTAGAAAAAAGAGAAGCTGTTTTGCTCTGAAGTACTTAAAAATTTAGTTAAATACAAACTTGAAAATAATTGTATTGGATTACCTAAATAATTATATAGACTGCTAGAATGTCAAAATTTTTTGCAGCATTATCATCATGTTTGAGTATCGCCACATAATTATTTTGATGACTGATATGTCATCACATCAACCGATGTGATTAGTTATAACATTTATGTATATCATGTTGACATTATCATCATATTTGAGTATCACCAACATAATTATTTTAAAATGTGTATCTAAATTTTTAAATATTTCAACAAAATCATTCTTTTCGTGCAATTACGTGTACTAAGAGTTAAATATGAGCAATTTTCTTCTTTTGTATTTGTGTGACACAGGTCCATAAAGTAACTGGAAAAAAGAGATTGGTCGCGTTAATTGGTATTGAAAATGAACAAATTACAATTTTTTGGATGATTATGATTTTGATTGAGATAACCAGAATTTTAACTGATATGATTACAATCTTCTGATTCGTTTATTTTCAACCAAAAATTTTTCTCAATGTAGATGTCAGTTTCCTTGAATCGCGAAGCACATACCGAAAGATTTACAGCAGAAAAATACCCATAGTTCATATGGAAGTCTCTGCGCCGACGAAATGCCACAGCTAAGCAATTAATCATATTTCGAAAATCATTCCGGCCGTGCGGAGCTGGAGATCTGGCCGGAAAGATAGAGTCTCGAGAACGCCTCGAAACTCCAGAGTCATAGGGAGCCACTATACAAGCGCGGGGTGCTTGACCGAACCAAACTCTTTCTCTTCGACAACTTTTTTTTCCGTCAATACATTCCGCTCCTACGGTGCAAGGGGGAGAAAAATTCGATTCAAACCCTTTCGTTAAAGTCGACGGGCCATCGGCGTGCAGTTGTAAATTTTCTGTCGTTCAAACGATAAATTTCTTTGTCAGAGAGAAATAGGGTACAAGAGTAGGATTTTCTATATATATAAAAATCTAATTATATTTTTAATTATTTTGAAACAATATTGTATTATTAGAATAAATTTCTTTTTTATTACTATGGTAATACATATCATAAATACATATTTTAAAAGATAATGTTAATAATATATATATATATATATATGTATATATATAAATAATACATAGATGAATATTTTTGGTATCCAGAGATGTTCCACAATTCGCGAATGAAGTCAATTACTTTTAGTGCGGACCGGACGCGAAACATGAGAAGATGATACGAGTAATAAGAACAACGATCGAAAGAGAGAAAAGGGGAACATTGGGAAGAAGAGGTAGCGGGTAAGGGAGACGGGAGGAAGAAAGAAAGAGGGACTTTCTGTTGTGCGTGATGTATTAGTTTTAAGGCATATGGAGAGCCGCGCGCTCTCGGCCTCGTAGCCATTACAATGCGTCGAGCTCTCGAGTTCGAGATATCTCGAATCGGAGCGCGTTCGATTCATTTAAGAGATAACATCTTTCGTTCGAAATATGAATATTATATTATAAGCGCGGTCGATGCTGGTTTCTCTCTTCTCCACCTCCCTCCCTATTCTTCACCGCGAGTCCCCATCCCCTTTCTTCCTCTCCCTCGCGTGTCTTTATAAGTCTTTTGCTCCAGTCTGCTCGAACCGCTGCCATCTTCATCTTATTTTTTCTTTCTTTTCATCTTTCATGCTGCCAAAGCGAATGCCTGCATTATAAGAAGTATTGGGCTTCTCGCTATTCCCTCCAAATCTAACGATCTTCACGAACGGCCAAGTAATCGATCGACAGGAGAAAAGAGTGCGGGAGCAATCCGATGTTTAACTCTTTCATTCCCTCGTAAGCGTGGATGTACATGGCGAAATAATACCTATTATTCTGATGTTTGTGAAGTTCTTTTTGTTTTAATATTAGTCCCTTTTGATAGTCAGAAAAAATGTACATAATATATAGCAATAAATTACATATTTAAAGATTTGTAAATAATAATTATTAAGAAGCAAGGAAAAATATGTCAAATAAGATAGAAAATAATATTAATTTTAAAACAATGTTCATTATTTCATTCACATTTCTTCGTTGCTGGAATAAGAAAACACTTTAACAGAAAACACTTTACAGCTGTTCCCAGATTAATAATCATTGTGAAAAATTGGTGATCAAAGAAAACATTTACATAGCATATAGTAATAAATTAAGCACTTATAAAATAAAGAACTGATTGAATAGTAATTTAATTGTAAGATTTCATTGGCAACGTTTAATAATCATCGCGAAAAATTTGTCGACGTCTACCATTCGACGATGGTTGTCGAAGAAAATTATGACAAGGATAAACGTTATGATATAACAAGATAATGGATACAAGTTCGCGTGTATCAGTCGTGTATCGGCGCGGACGGCGAAAAACGGCGCAAGAAGCGCATCGCGCTCAAGGCGCAAAGTGCCTAGAGAGAGAATCGCTGTAGACGAGATAATAATAATAGACGATCCTGTATTACAAACTATAAACGTCAGGCCGAGTGCGTCTCGATATTTTATTTTCCGCGGGGGTCGCGCGTGTGCGAGCGCAAGAAGAACCCCGACTTACGGTCCTGACTTTATTTTAAACGTAATGACTTTACCGCAGGCCTTTAAACGACATTCTGATCGTGCGCGTATTCCTTCTTATTGTTGCAAGAAGAGGCAGAGAAAGGAAAGGGGAACGAAAGACAGAGGGAATGTTCCGCCGTAACTTCAACAGTCGAGTCGCGCCGCGTTGAGGCACGAAGAGGGGGGCTGAAAGTAGGCGGACGAGTTATTAGAATTTAGATTGAAAATTAGAGATTCTATATTTTCGAACACCCGCTTCATACCATATCCGAAGCGCGATTGTAACGTAAATGTTTCTTATTATTGCGTTTTAAATGTCATCGATGATTTTTCGTATGTTTTCCTGATTTCCAAGTTACGCGAATTTTTCACATAATTATTGTAATACGGAAAAAGGTCAAATCATTCAGCCAATGATTAAGTCATATTTGAATTAAATTTAAATTTTTTTCTTTCGCGATTGTTAATAATGTAATTCAATCTTCCGGAGCTGACGATGGGTCTATTGAACTCTCTCAAACAATTTAATTTTCTTTGTGTTAAGTTTATATTTCTCAATATTTAATTCTCAATGTTATAATTTTATACTTAATAATGTAGTTTTATACATGTGTTACATTACATTTATATTGTTGAGCTTGAAATTATATAATATTAATGTAATGTTACTGTTAATTGGTGTTTATTGAATTAATATTTTCGCTGTTTTAATTTTAAACAAGTTTGTCATTGTGGTTTGTTGAAATTAATTAATATCTTTTAATTAACATAAATTAAATGGATTTTACAGATTTAGGTTTAGTAATTATTTTACAGATTTTGGCTTGGTCAGCTCCGAAGAGTTAAGGAGCGAATAAATCTATAGCTCTCGATAAATTTGAATTTATTATTTATTATTAATGCATTCCGCAGGTACGATAATTACTTTTCCTTCACATCCTAGAAATATACGTTGCCTCGAGCTGATCTCGGACTACCAACGACTCGTTCTCGATCTTCCTGCGAGACAGTCGGAACAGTCGAGGGATCGACATATACGCGCGGATAAATTACTCTCGAGGTAAATTCTACGGTCGAGAAAATTTCGCTGGCCAAATCAAATACGCGGCCCGGTAATCATTGGAGCTTTATGGCGGTGTGCGCTTGATCGGATGGTGCGCGCGATTCTCATATTCTCTCTCTATCTTTCTTTCATCGCAGCTATTAGTAGGAACGGAACCCAGGGCCCTATGATCTTCCGCATAGTGTGATTTTACGTATCCGTACAAAGTGCACGATCGCGATTGCACATGTGTCGGTGGGACCAAGCCCGAGTCTCATATGCATTATTTAGCACACGTATGAGTACGCATACGAGTGCAGGAGTGCATGTACTTGTGCGCATACGATGGCAGAGTTCGTATGCGTATTGTCCTCGTATGCGTGGAGCATCATGTATTGGTGGAGCAAGAGCAATGGAGTGATGGAGGGAAACGGGACCGAAAAAGGGTCCGCGGCCGAGACGAGAGATCAGGCCCCTCTCTCACTCTTTCTCTCCTTCTTCCCTACTTGCACCCGCGGCACTCGTTCATTTTTTACTTTCAAAAATCATGACGATGCTCATTTTTCTGACTCGTGAAGAATTCTTCAAACTGACGTGTAACCAAACGTAGCTTTGGGTTTTAGGTGGGCGGGAGATACAGAGGAGCGCGAGGTGGAAGAGGGAACGCCGGGCCCTTCGGGGCCGGAGGCTCGAAATCCTCCACCTATGAGCACGATTACGAAATGTTACTTTCTTCGTCTCTTTCAGCATCCCTCTTCGCTTCATTCCTTGAAACGAGCTTTTGTAGAGTTTCACATTTGTATCCCTTATATCTTTTGTGTACATCGCTATTACACGTTTGTATTATATTATATTATAAAATTGTATTAATGAGTCTATTAATTGAAACTATTAGTAATTAATTGATTAATGATATCGAAAGATTCGAAGGCAAAATTTCATCGTAACCAACATTTTATCTTATTAGTTTTAGTAATGGGAATCTTTGTAAAACAGATAGTTCCTTCAGCATCTCTATCTTTCTCCTTGGTAATTCTTATGGCATTACCGTAGTTATGATTATTTACATTTGTTCCTTTTGTTGCGGCTGTAGAATTGAGAGCGGTACAAGGCCCATTGTCCGATTATTTGAATATCGAACGTATACGGACGGATGGGAATCGATTCGTGGGGCCTAATGGGGATTACACGGGCAATCTGCCTTTGGGAAGGCTTGAAGCCCTTCGTCTTTCTTTCTCCACTATCTTTCTCCCTGCCTATCATTTCTTTGAATCCCTGCGAGAATCCTGCCTATCTGATGAGTGAAAGTTAACAAGTAATTTATGAAATTATTCTACGTGTATTCGTCTTTTTGTTGTAAAAGTGTCGTCTAATATTACTTTAGCATTTGATAATATTTTATGTGCTCTAATTACAAATGTTATCTACTTTGAATGAATGTTACGAATATTATTTATGAATATTTTGATTATCTATTATTTTCTCTGATTTCTCTCTCTCTCTCTCTCTCTCTCTCTCTCCCCCTCCCTCCCCCTCCCCCCTTCTCTCTCTCTTTCTCTATGGAGGAATTAAATTACTTGATGAAATTTCTCATACGAGATGCCTGGACGTCAACAGCAAGCACGAAATATCACTATAATGTGATTAATATAAATTCGCAAGTTAACCTTGGATTTCGGGCACGGCGAGATTCCGTCCGTTCGCGAGTATGAGAAATCACCCTTCGCATTCTCTCCTTTAGAAAAAGCAAGCCTCGTCGAAGCCACCTGACCGTGATGAATCACTTACGTGTCCGGTCTCTGTCCATGCCTCTTCCCCTAAGCGCCCGCTTACTCGCGCGTGATATAAGCGGCGCTATATTTTTCGACGGAAACCGTCGCAAACTTCTCTCATTCGCATATAAATAAAGTATCTCCCGTGATTCTCGCACATATACACGAAGATTAATTATTCCGCGGAAACATGGCGGACTCTGGCGAAATGGTGGATAGAGCCGATAAATAAATAAAAGCCGGTACGCGCTGAATGCCTCGTTATCGCGTTTAAACAATGCTTGCCGAGATGATAAATAACCTGGAACAATGCTGGCTGCGCAGAAGTAGCTCGCAATTACGAGTCAATCAATGCATATTCATATTCGAACGAGCGTTCCTGGAATAGAAAAAACCCTCCCTCGTCTTTTTCTTCATCTTCTGCATTCTCTCTCGTATTCTCCCTGTTTGTGCCGCCGAGTCTGCTGCCCACGCACACTTGCGTATGTTGGGGGAAACATGTGGTGGAAGAAGGTGGAGTGGGCCAGTCGGTGGCCCCCCGGCAGCGGAAGAAAGAAAGAGAAAGCAAGAAAGAAGGAGAGGAAGAAGGGGATGGTAGAGGATTGGAAGGATTGAGAATCGACGAACGATTTGAGAAACGCAACGGAAAGATTCCATAACGTCTCACAAAGAGAGCAAGCCATCAGGAGAAATTAATAAGCGGTCACCACTGCTAGCCATGAAGGCGTAGAAGAGGAAAAGAGAAAATACAGATGGAGGAGAGAACGAAGAACTCGGTGAAGAGGACGAGAAGGAGCAGAAAGCAAGAGAAAACAAGCTCCGCGATGACTTGTGTAATTGAAATTCTGAGTGTTCGCTCTATTTTATGAGTACATTGACAAACATTTTCGATTGTTTTTTCCTTTCTTGACTTTTTAAAATTTATTTTACTTAATATAAATATACACGGAAAACCCTTTTGCTGAAGTATCTAAAAAGTTAGTTAGATACAAATCAGAAAATAATTTTATTGGACCATCAGAATAATTACAATACAAGTATGATGCCTATCTTTGCGGTAAGTAAATTATATATTTATAGAGATAAGACGATAAGATATATCGCGTAGACATATTGTAGTTCGTACTTCCGCACTGAAAAAGATTCAAGTCGAAACATTTGCAATTAACTTTGGTAAGTACATTTCAATGTTTGCGAATTATATCTTGGCTTATGAATATATAATTTGTACATTAATAATCACGAAGGCATTTATTTGTATCAGATTTATTTTCAAAGAATAAATTATTAACATAGTTGATTTTAATTAAAATAAATACAAATCTCAAGCTTGATGAGCAATGCTGCAAAAAGCTTTTCTAGCAACTAGTTTATTCTACATAATTGTTTTGATAGTCCAATCTGTCCAATGAAATTATTTTCAGATCTCTAGCTAAATTTTTAAATGCTTCAGTTAAATTCTTTCGTGTAAGCATACTTGATTTGATGTTACTTGGAAGAAACTATACTCTTCCTATTAAAATATAAGGTAACACGTTGCTTTGAGAGATAAAAGAAATAACAGAGAGCGACGAGTTACGTCGATAAGCCCGTCAATCGTCGTATTTGGAATTTAAGTGGACGAGTATCGGACGGATGAGCGAGATGCGCTGGCGAGGGAGATCGGAGGCTGAAGGGGGTGCCAAGATGGAAGCGAGAGATCCATCGGAACGGACTCGACCAAGCAGTCCGAGGCCTGCGGGGTCCGAGGCATCCTTTAAAATTGGAATAATAATGTTCTTTCATCTCTCTGAACTCGAAACGATGACTCGACGGCTTTCAATATTGTGGGAACAAAAATCGGTTAGGAAGACGTCGGCTGGTTTCTCCTCCCTATTCGTCTTCTTCTTCTTCTTCTTCTTCTTCTTCTTCTTCTGCTCCTTCCTCTTCTTCATCCTCATCTCTTGACGAATAACGAAGCGACAGATAGAGTAGGAAGGAATCTCAGCGCGCGAAGGACGACGTTGCGGAGACCGCGTCAAAGTTGAAAGATAACCGGATAAAAGTCGCTTTTGTTCGAGTTTACAAAGATCGGTTACATGCTTGTATATACGTGTACGAGATGAAGATGAGGAAAAACAAGAAAGGTTATATGGGGGTTGAATAAACTGAGATTCTTCGGGGAACGAAAAATAAATTTGAAATTGGAGAACTGCGTTTGAATTAATCTGTTTATTTTGAAAATGTAAGTCCAGTTTTGAAATATTACAAATTTCAATAGAATTTCGTTCGCTGTATTATTCCTGGATAACTTCCAAATTTAAAGCTTGACTATCCTGAGAATATTTTTTACAACGCGCTTTGTCACCATTACGTCGTAAATAATTGGAATAATCTGAATTATATAGAATCTGATTTGGACTTAATGAGCTGAATTACGATGACATCCTGATAAACTCACGATACAATAAATTATAATAAAGACAACCTTATGAATCATTACAAGCTCGACGTTCGTTCAGCACTGCATAACAGTAATTACACCGGCGAGCACGAGACACAATTAAAAAACAAAACGCAATGGAGTCGCGGACCAGGGAAGGAAAGACGCGATTTATAATTAATAGGAGTGTATGGTTGATGGCGATGAAGGAAGAGACAGAAACGATGAGAGAGAGAGAGAGAGAAACAGAGAGAGAGACAGAGAGAGAGAGAGAAGGGGGGAGGGGACTTCCATACACACAGAAGTGCACCAAAGGAAGACAGAAGAGCGCAGGAAAAAATGACGCGAGTCATCCTACGGACTATTAGATTGAGCTTGATTACGAGTAATTATTCGTGCGGTTCGGTTTCGTATGTCCTTATAACGTCCCGTAACGAGGTCGGCGATCTTTGATCATCGCCTTCGATCAAGATGTATATCGTCAGATACGCGACTACGTGCCGGCCTTAAAGATCGATTATCGAATCCGCGCGTTTCGGTCTTCGCTCCTTTTGGGAAAGGTTGCAATTGATCGCACGCGCGATCAGTACGAATGTCTCGATTGAAAAAACTATCTGTTCTCGTTTTTTTTTCTTTCATGACAGATTTTCTCATTCCCAATCACTGTTCGAACCGATGGTAAATTTGCAAGAAGTGAACGTTTGCGGAAGAAAGATCGGCAATCGCCTTCGGTGATTTCGACATTCCCTCCCCCTCCTCTTCCGCCTAGTCCTCTCTTCATTCGCATATCCCGAGGCGACGCGCGATGAATAACGAACTTCTTTTCCACGCCTCCGAAATGCTGGTGATTAACCATGAAATATCGATTTTTGGATACGAAGAAATTACCAGGCAAGTCCTCGGCGGCAGAAATGGAGCGCGAGGCGATTGTACTCGATACGTACATTTCAGAGGCGCGACGAAACATCAGTTGGAGTATTAATTATATATTGTGCCAATGATAGTTATCAAAAATACCGTAATGAGAAATATTTTGCTGTTGACGTATACTGATATATTTCACTACGATATTCAAAGATAGCTTAATGTTTGTCTTATTCAATAGGAATTCTTTACAGCTCTCGGCTGTCAATGAAAGTTAATTAAATAAAATGTGTAATTTTACCAAATATCTAAATACAGATAGGTAGATAATAGATATATAGATATTATTAGGTGTTGGAATTAATTCGTAGCGTTTTACAAGTGATGGGAAGTACTTTCATTAATGTATTTTTTAATGCTCATGTGAAATAAATAACATTCTTTCATTAAAAACGCTACGAATTAATTCCAACACCTAATATATTACACTTATAAAGAAATAATTAAGAAAAATAGTTTAAAATAAAGATAAATAGATACATAACATATATTACATATATTTATACATACATACATATATATATATATATATAAAACATAAATATAAAAAAAGTCTAAATAACAAAGAAATATAATTACTGATTTATTATTATTACGAAATTATTGAGGTCATATAAAAAAGCAAAAACATTTAATTTTTCAGTAAATGGAAAATTATTAAAACTATTTTTTCATGTATATGATTATATAATATTTTTTTTAATGCAACTGTTAAATATTTTTACATTAAGTGTCTTCTTTATTCATCGAACAATCAAAGAGGAAAGATTTCGAAACGAAACGCGATTTGCTGACGGAGTCGGCAGTTAGTCGGCGAAAAACAGCGCGGTGAGAAACCGATTTGAGAACCAGTCGCGAACAATTAAACGTCGCGAAAGGAGCAAAACGGGAGTAAAGAACACGGAGGAGGAAGAGGAAGAAAAGGAGTGAAGAGCGGGTAGAGAGGAGCCCCGTTTTGTGGGAGAAGTAGAGGAGGAAGAAGAGTCAAACGAAGAAGGGGGAATGAAGGAGTCGAAGAGCGGCCAGTCGAAAGTCCGGGAGGGAGAAAAAAAGGATGAAAATCGCGGTTGTAAAATCCACGCGGGTTGCACCAAACGCAATTAACCGCTAAACCCGAATCCCCATAGGAGCTCGGGATGGCGTATATAGGTGGAGAGCTTGAAGAAGGGAACGTGGTGGCGGGAAGAGGACAGAGGAAAGAATTGTGGATGAGGAAGAAAGAAAGAAGGAAAGAAGAGAAACGGAGAAGAAAGAAGAAAGCGAGATGGATGAAGAGAAAGAAAGAAAGGTAGAGAGGGCGAAAAAGAGAAAGAGGGAATCTGACCCTCTCCTGACGACTGCTTTCGGTTTGGCCAGCCTTGCCAGCCCTTAGGGCTCCAGACGGAACGCTTTTAAAATTTATTGACAATCATAAATTTCGAAAATAAAACCTTATATTCCCGCGTGCGCGCGCGCGCGCCCGCGCGTTTCGTCGGTGCGCACACTATTGGATTTCACACGCACGTAGGCTGCGCTTGCATAGGTGTGCCAGGTTTGCGACTCTTGCGGAGGCTGCATACATAGCTGCAGAAAAGGTTTCGCAGACGCGAACAACCTCTTTGCTCTCTTTCCTCGTCTCTCCGCGGCTTACCATGGCTCTCCGCGGCTCACCACCGTCGGGTAGCAGTCTGGAATCGTTTTCTCTCGAGTTGCTCGTTTTGCGGGGTGCTCGAAACAAAAGAATTCGTTACGAATTTGCCTCCCCCTCTTTTCGATCCTTCTTTCGTGCCCTCTCTCTTGTTTCGAGCCGGTCAGACTCGCGTGTATCATAATTCCAAACACGCTCCGCGCGGTAGCACTTGCATTTTTGCTGAAGATACTGAAACCATGAATTGCATTATCACGCTGATTTCGTAGTAGTAAAGCAAAAAACCATATTGGGACAAATCTACAATTTTTTTTCGTTAAAAATTATTTAACCAATCACTGAAAAAATTAAATGGTTTTTTCTTTCATCAACAAATATTATATCGGTAATATTTTTTCTATTAATACTTTTTGCATGTTCCTATTTTATATGTCTATTTATCTTTTAAATTATTTTTTTCTAATTAATTTTTTTATCCTTATTAAACTCTCTTATTCTTGTATTCGTATTTTAATATATATTTTCTTATGTAATTTTTTAATTTTATTTTCTCTTGGTTATTGTGGTGAAACGATTCCCGATCATATTCCCATTCGACTATGTATCTCCATGTTATTTGTGTATGTCGTCGTGGTATGCGATATAATTTCTGCGTCCGCGATGAGTAGATATGGAATGACGTTCGCGTGGCACGTCTGGGGTCCGTCGATCGTCGTCAATGCCAGCGAGAACCACACGATACGTCCAACATATCGACAAAGAAGAGACGCACGGTGACGTCTCTCGTCTCTTCGGATTGTTACTCGCGGGCGTCGTTTCTACGTGCCGGATAGATTTTTAAACAAATCGAATTCCAGGCCTGGCAGGATCGCTTGTAAATACCGCCGTTTCTCTTCGTAAGCAGAAGGCAGAGTCGTGGTGAACCGCGCATCAGCGGGGCGAGACGCGGCAAGACGAGGCGAGGAGACAGCTCCGGAGATTGACGGAGGATGAAGGGGGTACGCGGAGGTTTATTATGCTAGCAAGCAAATTACGATCGAAATGACTCGCGCAGCCAAGCGAAGTGACTAATTGATTAGGTCCGTCGACGATACGTGCGCGCGCGCGCACGTTCGGTCGCGTCGATCGAAACTGGTTCTGGTTTCTTTCTTTGTGTACTTCTGAAATGAGATTATACTTTTGTACGGTAGTTATTGTGTCGTATCGCGAATTACGACGGTAATGCCGGAGAGAATGTTGGGGAGACTGGGATCAAGGCCGTAAAGCATGCGGCTACGAAAACAACGAGGAAAATGAACAGTTGCCTTGCTTATATAGGTTTCTGCTTAACGATCGCGAGAATTATCTTACGTTTGAATCGGTCGTTGAATGGGTCACAAAAAATTTTTATTTCCGGAATAGTTAGTTTTATCAACATTGATTAGTTTTCGCTGTAATTCATCTCTTATGTACTCTATTATAATTCAATATTCTAATTGTCGATTTCTAAAACTGCAATAAATACGTGGCTGTTTCTCGCTTGGAATAAATGATTCCTGAGAAACAGAACGCTCTATATGATAGCACTAATGTGTTCCAGCATATTGCATAAAAATCTCGTATATCCCACTGCGAGAAATTCCGTCTTTTATCGTTCTTCATCGTCGAGTATTCGTGATACGCAATTTCTGGTCGTATCAGAAATTACGTTAATCCATGAAAGATCTTAGAGTTGAAGGAGCAAGTCGCTGTACTGATCCAAAGTAGAAGTATGGACGATGGCATGAAAAGAGGGGGCGAATTCATCATCGGTCCAAGTCGGGAATTATAACGGAGCGATTCATCACGAGAGGCCACCGATCCGTCATGCCGATCCACGCGTGCGAGGCGGTTTTTGAATATCCTGCGGACGTATATCTGTATATCTTGGTTAACCCGTGTAATATCCAAGGAGGTTTTTTAGCCACAACCTTGAGTGGTCCCTGAACGTGTAAGTCACGAGGATCGTTGCTGGATATCTTGTGAAACGAGAGTTCATTCCTTCGAGAAATACATGCGAGATGCATCATTTCTTGAATATTTGTTTGCTGTATACTATGATTGAATTTCGCAAAAATATATTTAATGAATGTTTTAAAAGATGCAAATGTAAATAAAATTTTAAATTTTTAGATTCCTACGAATATTTAGATAAAATTGAAATGTATAGATAAATTTTATAGATCAGAGATTTTCCGTACACGGAAAGATTGATTTTGTTGAAAGATTTAAGATTTACACACTCGCGCGCGCGCATACACACACACACACACACACACACACACACACACACACACAGAGAGAGAGAGAGAGAGAGACTTGAAAATAATTTTATTGAAGTATTAAAATAATTATATTGGAAACTAAGGAATGATGAGCAATGCTATAAAAAATTTGATATTCCAACAACAAGCTTAAGTTTCCAATAAAATTATTTTGATGATTCACCAAAATTATTTTCAGACCCGTATCCAGCAAAATTTTAGATCTTTCAGCAAAATTGTTCTTCCCATGTAAGAACTTGCACAAATTCCAATTAAAATTTTGAAAGCGTACAGCAATAAAATTAAGAGATTAATTAAATGTAATACATAGCGCGATGTGACACAGTTAACGCTCATGACGGTATATAAATTAAATCATTACGATCACAAGGCGTTGCGGTAGGCATCGATAACGAGTAAGTAACGTTAAGTATACTTCGGGTGCAATGTTTAATTCGAAAGTTGCAGCAGTGAAATAATTGCGCGATCGACTCTCGACCATAAAAGAGTGATATTTATTGCACCCTCCTCGTCGGAGATTTCTTGTTCCTTCACACACGATGACCAATTGAAACGGGCGACATTATCCATCGCGAGAAAGACATATAGCGCGCAGCTCGAATCGCGTTTCGCGTCCGTACCAGGAAACGGAAGTGACGTCACGCACGTTTGTTGGAAATGTTTATTTGCCCCGAGTGTATAACCGAGATCTGTCGTATTCTATGAACTCGCTGAAATATCTCGCCATCTACTGATGAGTGACGATCGCTCGAGAGATCGGCCCTTCGTTTCAAATGAATATCTGAACGTCATCGTTTGCTTCTACTTCAAACATAGACAAAGATTGTCATTACGATTAGAAAAGTATGATATCTTATATGAATCTTCTTTAATCTTCACATCAGGATCGGAAAGTCATTATAGCACTGAAATAGCGTCATATTTTGAAGCAAAGAATATTATGAAAAATAATGAATTATAACAAATCTCATTCAAGAGAAAACTATAAGATTTTGAAAATAGATCCTCGTTCTTTAATGCCCATTTTCAATGAAATGCAGATTAACTTTAATCTCGGTTCAATTTATTCTCTATCTTTTTCTATTTCTAAAAATTAAAAAAATATGAAGAGTTGAATCGATATTAAAGTTTACTTTACATTGGTGAAAACGGGCATAAGAGTTAATTTTGATGATTGAACGCGCGGATTCGGAGAAAAAGACAGCAGTAGCAACTGTAAAGATGATAACTACACAAATTTTATGTGTAGAATTAATATAATTGAAGAATTTTTTTTATAGTTATTGTTATAAAATATACTTTATTCAAAACTAGATTTGTGTATACATCAATTCTAAGACTAAAATATCTAAAACTTGTATATAATAGTTGTTATCTTTATATGTACATTATGTTTTTCTCTGACTGCAATAGTTTTATCTGCTGATATATTTTATACTTACATCACAAATGTAACTTAAAAAATGACTGTATCGTCCAATTTACTAACATTAAATAGCCTGTCATAATTTTTCAAGCATGCTAAATGGATTCATCAGATTACCGAATAGGTTCTTTGTCCGTATGAATTGATCTTACGAATATAATCGCCTTTTCGAATGCAAGGGAATGAACGCGTGTTACGGTGTCTCCCGCCTGTTGAATACTTTGAGAGGAGTCGAGTAACATTTCAAACTAACGGAGGTCCATTCACGGAACGTACGTGCTTTTCTGGACAGTATTAAGCAAGTAGATCAAAAAAATTCGCACTATCACTGGAGCAGTTCTATAAAACTTCCGAAAGTTACGTGTCACCGAATCCATATAAAATACTCTTTATCGGATCCTTTCTTAGTATTACTTTCAATAACGTTGTGTTTGATGATTTAATATCGTACAATGATTTACTAATAATGTGTGGTAATAGTGTATCATTAAATTTCTTTTTCCAAGAAGGCAGTGACGATAAAAGAATCTGATATTCAATCGATCTAATTCTTTCGTCAATCAACGTGATGAGAGAATGATCTGATATTTAATCGTCTCGTTCAAAGTTAAATAGCCTGATTTAAATAGCCTACTTTTTTTTTTAAGCTCATTCTCCTTTTCATACGGTTTGTAATATTTATAATTTGCATTTGAAAATTTAAAGAGAGTACAGTTTTCTTTCTTAATACACGAAAAGAATTATTTTGAAATATCTAAAAACTTATATAGATACAGATCTGAAAATAATTTTATTTGGACCATCAAGATAATTGAACGCTTAAACTGGTTGCTAGAATGTTAAAAACTTTGGTAACACTGTCATCAACGCTTAAACATTCTACGTAATTATTTTGATGGTCTGACAAAATTATTTTCAGATCTGTATTTACATAGAAAGAACGGTTTTGCAGAAGTAATTAAAAAATTAGCTATAGATACAGATCTAAAAATAATTTTGTTGGGCTACTAAAATAATTATGTAGAACTAAAATATCAAATTTTTTATAGCATTACTCATCATATTTGAGTTCACTATACAATTATTTAATGTCCCAACAAAATTATTTTCAGATCTGTAGCTAAATTTTTTAATAATTCAGCAAAATCTTCTTTTACTTGTTATATGTGTATCCCTGATGTTAGAATGCATTTTTTTCTTTTCCTCGTCCTCTTAAAATATTCGATGTTTTTTCGTACATCACTGACCTCTTCTACTCTATCTAATTGACCACGATTCGCGATCTTATACTCACGCGGGAAAGAAGATCAAGGGATAGAAGGGGGAGACAGAAGGAAACGGAAGGGAGCGGTCTTAGGCAGGACGGGTACAATTTTTGAAATTTCAAATCCGGATTTGCGTTGCAGATGTGGTGGGCCCGGGCAATGTCGCGGTCGCGGAGTATAATGTTTTCCTCTCAATTAAGCCTTAATTAAGTTAAAATTAACATCGTGGAGCTCTCCCGCCTTCCCCCACGTGCCCTCCGTAAGCACCCACCTCGAGTCTTCTCTCCAGCTTTGGGTGGCCTGAACAGTGGTACAGCTGTCATCAAAACTTTCTGATTTTATTGAGCTGCATGATTTTTTTAAGTTTAAGATAATTATGAATCTAATTATATCGATAATTCAATTTTTCAAATAAATATTTATTATATTCTTGTGAAGATAAAGTTGCTTGTATTTACTTGTGCAAAATAAATTTCTATCTATTATCAAAAAAATTAATCTATTATTATATATTTCGCATTGATATCATCGACTAAATTTATAATCAATAGCTTTATCATAAATATTTTTATTTATTTTGTTTCATGATATTGTTTCAGTTAATTACTATAGTATATTAATATATTAATACAATTGTATCATATAGTTCGAACGAAGATAGATATTTTCTTTTCTTTTCCTCTTTCCACTGCTGTTCGCGAGGTTGAAACTCTTGTGCAAGAATGTACGAGCCGGTGGCTAGCACCACCGTGAAGGTGTCCACCATCACCGGCGCGTACGTGTGGTATGGGTTATACTGGGAATCGAAGGCCTTTCAGATAAACCAGCCTTCATTAGGGCGAGGATGATCGGACAACCTGATGCCCGGGCGTTGCTGCTGCTGCTGCTGTTGCTGCTGCTGCTGCCGTTGGTACTTCTACCGTTGCTAATGCTTGCAGGATCTGCCTATCGGTAGTGTGACCACGACAACGACGACGACAACGACAACGACAACGACGTAGACGAGGATTGACCGTGGCTTACTGGAGGAAGCGAGAGAATGAGGATGAGACTCATGTGTCCCCCGTGTATGTTCCGATTCTCGTAAGTGCTCTTGTGCGTTGGTACCCACTGTGGGTCGGAGGGATTATGCTAAAGGACACACATACAAACCATGGGAGACCCTCGCTTTTAAAATCGGAAAGAATCGTATTATATCGCCGAGAAATTGTTAGATACCATGATCAGACAAATCAGATACAAATCAGATCGAAATTTTGAAAATTAGAATGCATAATCTAAAATGGATTAGCGATAAAGTAGCATAATGTGTCGTATAATATGACAATACAAAATCGATATTACTACGGCAAGTATGTAATATGCATGCAGCAGCTGCCGACGCCCGTATGCAAAATCATAGATGACGGATCACTCATCATCCATCATTGGAGCTATGCGGAATGTAATACCTGTTAAACCTAATTTACTCTAATGAAATACAAATCTGTGTTCATTATACAGTGTAGTTTACACATCGGAAGGCGTATCATTTACAATGATCATTTACATGATCAATTCTAAACAATACTTAATATGAATCTAGAATAATTGGTCGAAGACGATTTCGATATCAAGCATCATTAGGCTGCATAATCCATTATACGTGAGTGGAATTATTTCAACACAGATCTTTATAGAACACAGAAGTCATAATCCTTAATATACAGGATTGGATCATTTGTGTCCTGCTTACTTCTTTGAAGTATAGGAGCACACCTGACTAAATAATGATCTTTGTCCTTTTCTTTCTTTAAATACTTAACTTTACAAATACTTTTTTAGGATGTTAAAATATATGTAACATAAAAATCACTTAATACTTTTTGTATACTTCACTGTTAAATTTATAATGTCAAATTACTCGATTTGAGTTATTTTTAACCATTTCTGTGTAGGCTGTTACTTTCTATTCAATAAATTTAAATAAAATAGAGATAAACAATTTAAATTAAAAAAATGTATCGTATTAAATTTGATTTAGTGTATTATTTATTAAACATTAATATGGACGCGCAAATTGTTTTTGTTTTGAAACTAACAGAAATAGATTGATTTATATATTAAAAATAACAAAAACATATTATTTAATCCAGAGG
Source organism: Acromyrmex echinatior (assembly GCF_000204515.1). The sequence continues at coordinate 904,637 of NW_011627240.1, read as the reverse complement.
GATGGGATTACCATTACTTCTTTGATATCTAACAGAATTGTAAAAATGATAAAAATTAACCTAAGTCACGTATCTGTCATGTAAAGGAGCGAAAAATTAACGTGTACTACAAATATAATAAGGACGTCGTCATGATCTTATTTGTCACTTATAAGTCACTTATAACTTCATTTAAATGAAGTTATGATAATATTCTGTCATTATGGATTATGTGTTCTATCTGGAGAGCGATCGACGAATCTTCTTTTGATTGTTGATATTTTCCGCAATCGATGTGCAAACGTATTGAAAGAAGGAGAGGCCGAGTCCTCTAGTCACGTGCGGTTGGACGTAGTACAGTGAATAATGGCGCGTACGACGAGAGGCGGTGGAGAAGAGACCGAAGAGGGACAGATCGCAGACTAGGGCAAATGATTTTCCCGCGAACGTCTTCGTTCTCTTTAACGACGGGAGCGAGATAGATTTCCAGAACGATTATACGGGGCACGGCGAACTGCGCGAGGCAATTTCCTCCCGCGCTACACTGTCCTCGTCCTCATCATCGTCGTTGTCGCCGTCGCAAAAAGGCAGCTTCGCCTCTCCGATTTTTATTCGATCCGCGCACGTAATTCTATTGTTTTCACGGACTATTAAGTTTCCGGTAATGGCTCGCTTCCGGTTAAGCGGGAAGGCAAGCAGTCCTCGTGGCCAAGCGAAGAACGGTCTCTTCGAATGCAGGAAAAGGCGCGCCCGAGCCTAATTCGGGCTTTAAAAGATTAAGGCGAGGCGCATGCCCCCGGTACGACTTCTTCAACCTCCATTTCTATCGCGACCTCCCGTTCCACCTTTACCCTCGTGCTGCACGCCGATCGCGCGGTTGGTCGGCTCGTTTATTTAGTAACGAACGCTTATTTCGCTTCCTTTCTCACGTCGTTTATCGTGTTTCTTGTATGCGGCCACGTGAAAGTATTCTTCTCGATAAATATACATTTTTTTTCCGGACGATTAATATTTTTAATTCTCTCTATTTCCTTTAAGCCCGTGTCACACTACGCATTGCACGGAATATTTTAAATTAGAAGTTAGAGTTTGACCAATCAAATAATTTTAATTTTAATTAGTTTCGTTTTGGTTAGTTAAGTTCTAATTTTTAATTCACAATCCTCAATCTCCAATGCGTAATGTGACACGGGCTTTAGAGTATTAATATAATGAATTATGGTCATCAGGCAATAATCAGAATTATATATCTCTATAATATTTATAAAATAATCATATTAATCGTATTAATTATATGTAAAATCGTATTATGTAATTATATTAAATAATACATAATTTTATAAATTAATATCAATATATTTTTAATAATGAATTCATCTGGCTCGTTAGGAATAGAAAATTTTAAGAAAAATAAATACATATATATTTAATTCAAACTACTCATACATTGCTATTAATTTTAATATTATTTTTTGATTATTAGTTCTTTTAATAGATATTATAAATAATTTTATTATTATAAATTAGTAAATCTCAGAAAATATTACTCTTCAATACATGCCAAAATATTTATTTTGTACAAGTTAAATACAAATCAGATTAACTCTTGATACGATTTTCCGGATGCTATACAGATTCCTATCTGGATTAATTTTCACAACCTTTACAAACAAAAATTAGTAAACAAAAATTATAATATTTAAGCGTGTTTCATAAATATATTTCAACATCTTTAGACAGTATTTGTAGAGTTATATATTTAAAAAAAAGAAAAGGATGGTGAAGGAACTATTATTTAACCAGATGCTTCTAATATTTCAAAGAAAAGAAATGCACACGAATGACCCAATATGTATTAAAAGTAAATAACAATTTCCAGTAATATTGTCGATATATGATACTTTGTTATATTATTTATCAGTAACATTGTTGAGAATTTATTAAAACTATTTATTAAAACTATTCTTCATTAGCTTTTTGTTGAAGGACATTCGTGCATTAATAATTCAAATACAATTTTCTGTCGAGCGCATAATCCGATTTATCTATCTTTTTGTGGACTTTGAGTACGTTCAGTTTAACTGTGAAATGTCATTTGCCTAATCAACCATCTTACTTTTTGTTGAGGATTTCGACTTTCTGTTAGCTGGTTATTGCTTTGTTCAAAGTGACATACAAAGTTATTAATATAATATTACAAATTTGTTTCAATCATTTAGTTCTTTAAAAAATACCAAACAAGAAAAGAATACAAATTAGTTATCATTGACTAATATTGATGAGCAATTATAAGGTTGACAAAGTCCAACATAAATCCAATATAAAGGTTGATTTTTTTGCAATACTAGAATTGCTAATACACTATGCGAAATAACGTCATATCTTCAAGGCAGAGGAACGAGAGCGTGCTCTAACGCACCGTTGTCTTCGCGTCGAAGCGTGCACATCGCGTTTTGTATACGTAAAAGCGCGAGCCACAGAGAAGCGGGGGAGAGAGTAATAAAGAAAGAGAAGAGATACTAGGACAGTGAGTGAGAAGGAGAAATTTGGTGAAGGAGAGACACGCGGGAGAAGGAGAGGAGAGGTCCAGAGAGGGAGCGAGCGCGTCCTCGTAAGGCCCTCGAGGTTGGTCGGAGGTGACTCCGCCTCGCGTCCGCCTCCAGTGCCCGATTGGATGGCAAATTCTCCCGCCTCGAGGCTCATTTGTTTATTAATGTTGTAATCACCCGCGTGATCCTCTTTTGTCCCGCCGTTCCTCCGTCTCCGCCGTCTGCGCCGTCTCTTGTCCCGCGGAATGCGACCAGTTTCGTCTCGCTTCTTGCAAAGCTCCTCGTCCTTCGAAGCACGCCTGTCCCTCTTCGCGTATGTGTGCGAGAGTGAATGAGAGAGAAAAAGGGAGAGAAGAGAGAGAGAGAGAGAGAGAGAGAGAGAAGCGTTCTCTTACGAGAGAGCTCGTTCTTCTCGTCCTCTCGCCCTTCGTTTCTACCTTTCTTTCTTTCTCCTCCTTTCTCTCATTCCTTTATCGAGAGGCTTCCCCTTGGTTCCCTTCGTTCCTCATGCAGCTGTCTCTTTTTCTTTCTTTCTCGATCTCTTCCTCCCGCGTTCTCCGCGGTGTTATCGCTCACGGGTCTCTCCTCGGTCTCGCTCATTTTACTCCTCTCTCTTGACGAAGGAGCTTCTTTCTCAGTGGTTCTCGTACTCCGCGTTGTTCTTTTTCTTTTCCTTCCTTCCGTTCTCTTATTCTCCCGCGGGTGACTCTTTTTCCATTCGAGTTCACACCAGAGAGAGAGTATTTGTCCCCCTCGACCACCACCTCCATCGTACTATACCCCCTTCTACCTTTTTCCTCGTCCTTTTTTGTCCCTGTCGATCGCGGTGTGTACTGCACTCTTCGAATTTAAACGCGGGTCGCACCGGTGTCTTGTATCGCCTTCGTAAATGAATGAGAGGCATGCCTTCGTTTTATTGCGGCGCGGCGATTGCTATTAAAAGCCTCGTTTTATTCACTTTCGTTAGTACGCGCGCGCTTTCGGCCGCCGTGTTTTTGTCACGGGGATTAATAGCCCTGGTGTGACGTTTTGTGTCGCTCGCGGGTGCAAAGTGGCGTACTATGCATCTCGATCGAGGATCAGTATCCTTCAGAGGCAGAGAGCAAAAACGGAAATATATTTTTAAAAAAGCGACGGAAACGCGTTGGTTAAAATCACTTTAGTCGATCAAAATCGAGTTCCTTCGATTTTCTTCTCATTTTTTTTAAGCTTTCCTCCGCGCGAACGTGCGCGCGCTTTCCGAAATGCGACGCGCTGTTTGTTTAAACTGTCGCGGTGCGTGACGAGGCAGGAAACGTTTCGGAAATCGACGTTCGTCCGCATTTACTCGCTGGCTTGACATTTGAAATCCAAGACACATCGTCATCCAGGATGATATCTCGCAACATGAAACCAACTTTATATAGCGTTGATATCCAGTGGATATTCTTAGATGTTCATGGATGTTTCAATCGTTGATATCATTGATATTAAGATTTTGTTTTTTTTACTAATTTATTAATTCATTAATCAATGAATTGATACACATTATTGATTGTATTAACTTTTTCAATCTATTGATATTTTGAATGTTACATAATTTTAATCAGCGTTATTGTATGTTCAAAAACTTTCGTAGATTATTATTTTACATGTGTATTTATTAGATTCTTTTATAGCTACTAAGATAACTTTATCAAGTCGAAACATACTGCTTGTTTTACTACATTAAATATATATATATATACATTTTATTAAATATATATACATTTTATTATTTGATATCTTTATTTGCTCGTTTATTTTGACCTTTTAAACTTTATATTTGTATTTTAATTCATGCCATTTTACGCACATATATTTATTTACTAATTTACTTATTATTAAAAATATTTTAAAATCGCTTTTTTATATCGTGTCTATAACATCATAAGCTTTATATGTTATCAATACAATTAGACTGTAAGATTAAAAAAGAAATTGCGTGGTTTTTATTTTTTGATGAAGATGCGTCCGACTTCCACGACACTCTTTTCAGCGTCGATCAATTTGCCAATCAAGAATTAATGGACGTGCGTGAAATCGGATTTCACGTGAAGATGCCTCGTCTTTGAATCAAAGGCAACGACAAAATAGGAATAATTTCGCCGTGACGATGCGAGAAACACGCTGAAATTCGAGTGTTTTTGATTTGCTGAAATTCACGACGTGAAGGTATCTGCGTCGTGATCGATCGTTTCTTGTCGGCCGTCCTTCGATTCGTGTCGATCGGCGATCGATTTTTGCGATTCGAAGATGCGATTAACATCGTTGTTCGCGAATTCATAGAGCGTCCGAGCGTCTATTATCGCCATGTCAGCGCGGCGAGATCGTCGAGTCGACGGCATCCTTCGGGTCGTGCCGCCGGTTATTACCCGGCGTGTAACCCATTGTGCTCTTTCTTTTTTATCGAAAGTAATGAACCACGGCGGCACGTGGTCATTAACACATTGGAATCATAATTAACTGAAAGTGCGCGCGAGCGGCTTGTTCGGATTATTTCGCGATCTCCTACCGAGTTAATGAATCTACTTTATTCAAATGAACCAAGCCCTTTTGACATCAGGAATAAAATTAGACTTCGCTATTGCCTTTAGTTTCTGTAAACCTAAATTGAAAGAATTTTAGCAGTTTCATAAAAAAGTTATTTCAAAATAGACAGCTATGAGATTGCTTCTCCTGATTAGTACACAGACAACTTATTTTTCATGATTACCAGACAACTAATTACTTTGCTTATTACTCTTTATAAGTTGTAATTTTTAAACGGCATTTAATCTTCTTGCTGAATGAATATACTAAATATATTCTAATAAGGATAATTAAAATTTTTTAATGAATTACATAAAGAAAATTGAATATTATTTGACATTTTTGACAAGAGATTTATAATTAATAGTCCAGCATATATCTAGCAATATATCCAGCGTCAGCTCCAGAAGGTTAAGAAATTCTCAAATAAGCATAGAAAATATTTCAACAACATTACAATGTTATTGTAATGTTACTGAAACTTGCAGCTGCAACATTTCTGTAAGATTCTATGTATAAGTTAAGGACATTTATTATTATTAATATTTATAACTATATAGAGTAATGATATAATGATGAGATACTCAATTATATTATTATCGATCGTTAATTACATTCTTGATGAGTTCGTATTCCATTATACATTCCCCAAGCACACAGAAGTTACAGAATGTTACAGCTATTGCATATTACAGAAACGCATATTCGTCGGTGAAGTTTCCGTCTCTTTACGTAGTGACGACGTGTCCCAAATGTAGAATTCCACGATGCGAAGAAAGGCGTGGCTGCGCCGCGCTTCGTTGTTATTCCGAAATGACGAATCATAATGTATAATGCCTGTGCCTTTTTCGCAGTGAACGTGTTGGTGCACGTAGGTGCACCTGTCCGTGAAGTCGCGCTTCATGGTAAGCGATATACACTCCCTGCCTCTCCCCTGCGAACCCTTCCTGCGTACATTTCCATCCTTGGTCGTCTTCTTTCTGCTTCTCTTTCTCCTCTTGCTTCTCGTCACTCTTCCTTCCGCCCGCGCGGACCTTCACCATCAGTCCCTGGTATCAGCCGACTAGTACATACACGGCTTATTCAAATGAACCTGAGGATTGTCCGATGTATCTCTCGGGAGACTAACTGGATTCTCAAAATTAAAAAGAAGAGATCGAGAAGCCCGCACGTCGCAGACCTACTGAAACCACGAATCCACGGACGATTGCTCCGCTTCACGGACTTTAAATGCTCTTGTTTCTTTTCTGTGTGCCCACTCCGATCCATCGCACGTTCTTCTTCGTCTTCGTTAATGCTCGCTTCGTCATCGTATCCGCTCGCGTTCATATCTCTAGCTTTGGTCCCGCTTTGCCAGCTCGTTTCTCGCCGACTATACGAAAATTGTAAAGGTGCGGCGTATTGAGAAGCACAATGTGAAAGATAATTGTAGTCTGCCATAATAAAATAAAATATTCAAATTATCACGTTATGTTTAAACAATTATAAAAATATGGATCCATATTCTTTTACGGTATTTTAAGATGCTTATTAGTATCAGTATTATCAAATTGCTTGTCAATTTAATTTATGATACTACAGCATTAGTTTTAAAATGAACTATATTTCAAGACTGACAAATAATCATACAGTTTGCATGAATTGAAAATTATAAATTTCACGCATAAAATATTATGAGACACTAAGAATCGCTTTGCCTGAGTCACAAACTGGCTGGGGAGCGTCTCTCTCTGTTTTACGTCTAATGAACAATAAAGATAGAATAACATAATGGCATTGATAATGCGCTCCCTGAACACTTTTGATTAACCAATCAAAAGAAAAGTTTTAATAATTATCCAATCAAACAAATTATCCAATCAAAATCAAATCTTCATAGTATTTATAGTATAAATTAGATCATAACCTATCTTTATGTTATTATAATTTTGTATATTTTATGATATTTTGTATATCTTATATTTTATGCTATCGAGCCCGAAAACGGATTTAATCCTGTAATATATAAAGGAAAAGTCAACGAAGGAGAAATTGCATAACCGCAGGCTGCCAGAGAATGCAGCCGCGACATTAAGGGCGTATTTAGTGAGCCTTTGCCCCTATGATCTACGTTGGTGAGGGTCGAGCGTGGAAATCTCGTTCTTTCCACACCCCGAGAATCCTGCTCGATCTACAGGCAAAAAGGGACATTCTTCTTCTTTTAGTTCTGGCGCCCGTTGTATATATCCGTTTGTACCCGTTACGAATTTCGATGTCACCTGACACTTGCCGTTGACTTCATGCACACTTCGTCCCCGATCCGAAATTCGGGAAAAAACGTAGGCCAGATCCTTTTACGTGAGGCAGTCGTGTCGAAACCGGGCCCGTTTTTTCTCTCTCATCACCATTGTGTCTTCTGTAGATTTTTGAAAATCGAGCACAATAGCATTGTCGACGACAAATTGCATGACTCGTCATGTCCGTTTTCCAGCTGCTCCGATTTCTTACGTAAAGCAAATAGATATAAATTAGTTGTGTATGTGTATGTGTGCGTGCGTGCGTGTGCGTGTGCGTGTGTGTGTGTGTGTGCGCGCGTGTGTGTGTGTGTGTGTGTGCGCGCGCGTGTGCGTGTGTGTGTGTGTGTGTGTGCGCGCGCGTGTGATATTTACGACAGTTAAAGATTTATCATTTTTTCGTATGTAATCTGTCTTTAATTTATTATCAAAAAAATGATCTAGTCTGATTCAAAGTAATTTATAATACATAACGCAAAATTTTGTTCAATTAGAGGTCTTAAGTGTTTTGCGATATATATTAGCAATACTAATTGAAGCAGTGTTTGATTTTATCGAAAAATTGGATCTACAGTTGGAGAACGAAACGTTGATTCAACAATCGTAATGGATGCGAGGTTATTATCGAGAACTAGATGTGAATAGGGGAGGATACGTGATTCTAATCAAATCGAAATATCGTGCGATGAGGTAACGATCGGATGACTTGTGAATTTGCGAAACCGATCGTAATTTAAATTCGAAAGTCTCTTCTACTCCCGGAACTCCTATATATGTGGTAAATGACATTTCGTATCGATCGATCGGCAGTCGGTCGCCTGATACGATACATATATACAATGTATACCTACACGCAGCTCACCGAGGCGTTTCAATGTTAGAACGAAACCCGACGGCCGTGTCGACAATGGAAACGTCCGCGATTCGAGTCGTTAAGCAACACCCATACGAAATGATATTGTCGCTTGGATTTGTTTTTGTTAGGCTTTAAGATTTATAAAGATTGCGGCAAAAGTTACCAATCCATTATCAAAATTTTTAAAGTTTAAGCCGATTAAGTTAGAAGAAATGATGAATATATTTTACATATTTATGTCATCAGTAGAAAAAAAGATTCTGCAATATATTGAATGTAAAAATCAATCTTCCTTATTTAAAATAATTAACATAAATTTTAATTAAGAGACATTCTATTTTTGATCACATAAAGCGGATCTTAGTGCTTCAATATTTTGGTGTTGGTTGATATCTTTAATCTGTCTTAAAAGAGAATGGTTCAATTTTTACTCTTTAAGAATGAAATTTCACTCTTTAGAGTGAAAGAGAGAACAATCCAATTCTGTGTAATCCCGAACACCTTGAAATCTCTTCCAATCCTGAAACGCAATCATGAAACGCAATGAGTAGAACTAGAATAGTAATATATAATATATAATAATAGAATAATATATCATATATTAAATTGATAAGTAATTTAATAATATTTATGCTAATAAGCATCTTATAATTAGAAAGATAATGATAATTTGATGTTAAAATATCTTAAAAACAATAATTTATTGCAAAAAATATTATCTCAGCTTAACATAAATTTTAAATTACAAGCGAGAAATTTTTCAATAAATTTTTAATATTGCTGAAAATAATCATCGAATGAAAATAACAATATTCAATCTTCGGTATCGAAGAGGAACTTTGTTCGATTTCCTGGTTAATATTCACTCATTTGACGTCTTCGTCACCGACGGTATACAGTCTCTGCTGTTGCAGACGCAACAGTTTCTCTTGGTGGGGCACGTTTTACCAAGAAACGACTAAGCATAATATTGATATAGCTGGTGCATGATGGGGCGATGTTGATATCGTTCATGCGTAGCTATTATATCGTTTCACAGGAGAGGGT
>NW_011627240.1:796979-895371 GCF_000204515.1 Acromyrmex echinatior | reverse complement strand
CGTTCGTTCGATCCCTGGAAACTCGCCAGGGTCAGCCACCTCCGGTACCGCGATTCAAAGAAGATCCCTTTTCCGTCAGGTTCCCAGGGGCCGGGACAACGCGAACATGGGTGGCCGCTTCGAATTTCTGCGATTGCATCGTACCGGTTCTTATCACAGTTTCTTCGTCCATTTGTTTCCTTTACAGTAAAATGTATTGATTGATATTAGATACTCACACACGTTGTAACCTTCTGGAGTTAATGATGTTAGATCTATTGGATCTATTCAATTATAAATTGTCGAAAATGTCAAACAATTCAATTTTTTTATGTTACATCTGCAATTTTATTTTTATTAAAATGTATTTGATATTCATTCCTTTTTATGCGAATTGTGTCATTTTAATTTCTTTGAAATTAATTAGTGCTTTTTAATTAACATAAATTAAATGAGTCTACAGATTCAGCATCAGTAACTGTGTAACGTTCTTATCAGTATAAAGATTGAGATTGAATTTAATCAACTAGAAGAAACAATACCAATTCAACTTTGTTTTTATTGGAATCTCAATCTCTATTCTGATATAGGCATTACAAATTTTTGCATCAGCTCCAGAGGGTTAAATTGTGAAAAGATTAATAAACATGGTTATTATAATAGTTGCTTTATTGAAAGGTTTATATACAGAAATATGAGAAATATTACAAGGTTGAGATAAAATAACTTTTAAGAACTTCGCAAATGTATTCGTGAAACCCCAACACCGTGGCAGGAGTTTCTATGAATGTGGAAATGTTTCCTTCCCGAGATATCACCGTTACGGTGTCACGTATGCATCTGGCGACTCAGTAGAATAGATAACAGGTTCTGAGTGTTGTGGTGACATCACCATTTTACACTAGTTTAAATTTCTCGTTTCTCAAGATAGCTACGAAATAGAGATTCCACATTTCAGAGATGTAATATTTACTATAAATAGTATTTGTAGAAAAATTTGTATTGTCTATATTTTAAGCGCATTTCCAAAATGGTTTGATGATGACACAGTTTTTACTAATCGATTTGAGAAGTTCGATTATTTATTTCAAAAATTAGAACTGGCATTTTTGTGTTTGTTCGCTTTTTGGTTTTGAGTTTATCTTCAGCCAGAAATGATTAGTCAAATTGATATACTGGTCAAATAGACCAGTGCTACTAATATCAATCAACGTCGATTCAATTAATTATTTCTAGAGGGATATTTTTTATTTTTCTTAGTATATTTTATTCTCGAAATAACATCGTATGCAACGTAGATTATTAATCTCCACAATTTAATTTCTCATCAAGTTTTTTTTTATGGAACATAGTTATTCGCGAATCGCCTGTGATCAATCGAGCATTAACGAATTTTAGATATTATTAAACATATATCGATGGGGCTAATTAAGTCCGGATTAATATAAATCGATAAACAGATTTAATACGATCTTTACTAGGATGCGACTATGCGCCATTTTCATTGACATTGTTTTGTATCGCTGATAATAATCGGGAAATTTTACGAGTCTGCGAGGCGTATACAAGGCGACCGAGCACTGTGATTGGTTCGTCAGTCAGCGCAATAATACCAGATCGGTTACCTGAACAGTTAGAAGCATAAATCTACAGAGTCCTAGCCTGCCATAAAATGGCACAGTAATCCATAGTCCGTTCCCGGTTAGGTATAATGAGACGGTTGACTTGACGACACGACGAAAGCACCTGGACGCAAAAATATCGGCATTAACATGATTTCAGTGGTTGCATCAGCTGTGACCGTCGGGTCACTCGTCAGGTCACTTTTCGCGATCAGTTCACCTGTCGGAAAGACCAATGATAAGTCAAGCCCCGTCCACCTGCGACCGAACACCGTACACAACGAGTTTGCCTTTCGCCATTCCCCTTGTAGAATATGCAAACGTCTTGTGAAGGAGGTTCTTCGATTCTTCCGGAAGTTAAATTATTGCTGTAAATAAATTATCCTTATGCGACTGTGCTGGGTAGGAATGATTTATCAATTTAATAATGCGATAGTGTTCAAGAGAAAAAGAGAGAGGCAGTTCGTGATTGAATTATCAAATATAGTATTAGGTGTTGGAATTAATTCGTAGCGTTTTTTAATGAAAGAATGTTATTTATTTCACATGAGCATTAAAAAATACATTAATGAAAGTACTTCCCATCACTTGTAAAACGCTACGAATTAATTCCAACACCTAATACATTCTCTATTATTATAATACTTTCTCGACACTTACTAAATATTTTTTTATTTACTAAATTATTTTAGGTTAAATTTAATTGGTTATCTTAATGCAAAATTAGCTAAGTTGATTTTTGCACGAATGATAATTTTTGATAATATTTACAATAAAATATCTTGTATTAAATTTCATCGCAAACATATTTTCGGTGACAAACGTCACGCGTGAAACGCGTAACGCGGTTGATAGATCGATTAACTAAGTCGCGTAAGTAATATCGCCTTGCCGATTGTTTTGCTGGTAAAATCCGGGCTATTAATAACGCAGACGGATCGTAAGTCAACCTGATCTCTACCTGCAGTGCGATATTTCGCGCACCCTGTTCTCGGGCAGGTACAATGCAAGGAGGCGGTTGCCCACACAAAACTCCAACTTACACCTCGAGAGACCCAGCCGGTTCTGGTATGGACTATATGCGATAAGGACAGTATTTCAATTCGAAAGGCAACGAATTCAAGTTACGGCGAATATTAGTCGTGGTCGACAACGGAATCAGCGGAATTATTCGAGTTGCTGATGGAAGCAATGGCGGAAGCAATGACTGTATTTTGTTTTTATAGTATTATTTTCAACGCCTTTCCGATAGAGTTACGATCTAAAGTTACAATCAAATTTTATAAATTAAGAAAAATTGTACAGAAAGAAAGAACATAAAGATTATAAGAATTATTTTATCAAATAATTTTAATTGTATTGCTATTTAAATATAATATATAAATCTCAATGTTATGAAAGAAATACAAAAATTACGAAAAAATTTTAATATATTATCAAATAATTTTAATTTCATTATTATTAAAATATGTCATTGGAATCATGATTTTTCACAAGTTCTCGATAACTCAACACCAAGGCTGAACTAAGATTTGATGATGCACGGGGGGGAGGGGAGGGGAGCAAACAAATGCGTGCAACCCCATAGATTTTGTCTGGTATGCTAATCAGCCGATAAATCAACGAGGACATCTCAGCTTGCCGATTCATTACCAAAATGGCAGCTGCCAATTGGCGCGTGTGCCGATTACAACGGTTTGTCGTCGCACACGGGGTGACTCTCGGAAAAGAATGGAATGAGTACGAATGGAACTAAAGTGACATTTGACGATCGGTGCTCACTTTCGTGGGATTAAAAGAGCAATGGAAATTGGATGAGATTTATGATAGCAACGTACAATGCTCCTGTTTCGACCGCTAACTAATATCCTAAGTCCTAACCGTACTTTAATATCCAGCATCTTTATCGTTCTTTTAAAATTTTGAATAACGATAAGAACAATAGCATACAACGATTTGAATGAGTTAATTGAAAATCTTTATCTTCATTTTTTGGGCAACATAATATCACTTTCTTATTAGTTTAAAAGTGACACAAATAAAAAACATTTTCATGTTATTACCATGAAAGAATCAAGTAAATATTACCCTATCAATCGTTAAAAATGAACTAATTTAAATTTGTACAAATCAAAATTATTACAACTTAAAAAAGGCTTTAAAAAAATCATCACAACTTAAAAAAAATGATATTTTAAGAATTGTAAAAAAAACGAAAATAAAGATGACATTCAATCATGTTAAGAATACATTCTTCCAATATACGTTTGTTGCCAATATTCGATTATTTTACTCAATAAATTTTAAATTAAAAATGAGATTCTTTAATTCTTTCCTGAGAAACTTAATCTTTTGAGTTGTGTTACTTTGAAGTGAGTGATCCTCTTATCATAAATTTTATATACATAAACGAGATTGTAATTTTTATTTCTGAGGACTATGTTGCAATCATGACTATCACTTGTCACTATTTAACAAGGCGTAGACATCGTGCCATGTTCTGAAGTTTTTCGTCGTCACGGAGATTTTAATTCCAGTCATATCCTTGAAAGCGTAGGTATTAACGTTACAGTGGCCGATCGAGAGAACAACGTAATGCACCTCTCGTCGAAGTCTCTCTCTTCTTCGCGGCACGCGCGACAAAATGCCAAACAGATGTCTGATAGGCCAGAACGACGTATCGGGCTTTGCTATCTAACGATGCGTTCACAGAACCATCCATCCAAATCTGCCCGAGGCGCGCGCGCCAACTTTCCGTCTAACTTTCTTTCGCGTTGCCATTTATCAACGCGTGCATTAATATATTCCCGAAGCAGTGCAGCTGTCGGGGACGAACATATCCCGGCCTACAATGGGCAGGGATGGAAATGATTTTCCGCAGCCAAGAGTACGGATCTACATGCTAGATAGAAGTATTGAGGCTAAGCGCGATAACGCAGAAAAAAAAGCGAAAGTAGGAGAAGTCGAGGGAGAGGTGTGGTGGTTAGGTGGCGGTTTTCAATCGACAATCAATGAAGCGCGTCCACTGGATTAAAGGTCCAACGAAGAGAGATAGATCTAGATTCGCGGTACTGACTGAGCCAATCGGATCTGGTTCAAGGAACCCCGGGGACCGCGACGGTATTTGCAATGCAAAATAGGGAACCGCCGGGGCTACCGACGGACGAGACGGGCGCACACGCCATACATCCTTTTCCATCGTAGGTCTCGCTCTCTTTGTCGCGCCACGACACATGGCTACGTTCGATTATTTAGATATGCAGATGATCTATCGAGCGAGAGAGCGAGATGGAGAAAGAGAGGAGAAAAGATGGAAAGGGACGCCTCACCTTCGGTCTTTTTTACTCTGAACGAGTCAACGTTAGTCGCGTGTATGTGCCTGCGGGAAAGGGTTTCACCACCCCTCTCACCTCCCGCACAGCTGAAACCCCTTTCCACTTCCCCGCGAAAAAACCCCCACTCTACGCGTCATGAAGGGTGCTTATTGTTGGCCACTATTTGGAATTTGCATGTCGACGCACTTTTCAACAGGAACGAATAGGGTGGTTGTAGTGCTTAGGATCTGAATAACAAAATTGTCCCCATCTCTCAGTACTTTCGAATGCTCATTTTTTCGATTATGTTTATTTCTCATGCGCCTGATACGCTGATCAGCAACCTAAGAAAAAAATTTTTCACAGTGTTTTAAAGGTGCTCATTAATATCAATGATATTTAATTGTTAATTTAATTTATGATATTACGCATTATTCCATCTTTGTTCTAAGTCTGTGTTTCAAGATTGATGAATAATCCGCATATATTTTTCTTAAACTGAAATATCTCAAATTTACACCAAAAATATTATTAGGCTTTGACCGAATAAGGCGTTTATATGGACTATGTTCCAAAATTTACTGCCAATGCTGAAAGCAAAGAACTTATAGTACATATAACATAATTTTGCAACATAGCTTTGTATTGAACATTTCTTAGTCGATTTTCACCTGAATCAAGAAAAAAAATTTGTCCAAGAAAAAATATATTAGACTTTAACACTAAAAAGTGTTTCGTGTTTGTGATTATAATTGCATGGTAAAATAATTATGATTGAAGCCCCATTTTTATAATTATTATACTATAATATTAGTAATAATTCGTAATAATTATATATACTTATAGGTATATATTTTATATATCAAAACAATGTATTAGTACCAAAAAATTTAGTTTTCAAAAGAACCATGAAAATTAAGCAAAATTGCAAATAATTATAGTTATAAGAGCTCTATAAATATAGAGCTTCTATAACTATAATTATTTGCTATTATATGAGGGCAAGTCAATAAGTTTTTAGAAAATATGTCAGAGGGCACTCGCAGTGTCATGTCACATTACTTTTTGACAAGTAGCATCTTTCAGCTGATTACTATCAAATTTTGAACGGGATTCATCGCGTGGTTTCAGTTTCTGTAGACGATTAAAACGAACAATCTTTGTATTTTTTGCAAAATGGAAAAAAACGAGTTTCGTACAGTGATCAAACATCTACATATGAAAAGTTTAATGCCGAAAGAAATCAAAGCCGAGTTGGATAATGTTCATAGCACATCTGCACCAGCGTTTGCAACTGTATACAATTGAATGAATGAATTTGAAACGTGGTTGTACATGATTGAAACTGGTGGTTTCAATCAATTGTGACGATTTTTTTTTGCTCGCGTTAAATTGAAAAAAAGATAAAAGCTGCCGAGATAGAATTGTAAAATATGCGTCAAAAATTACTAAGAAAATAGTTTTTTTGATCGATTAAAATGATATACGGAATTTACATGGAAACTTGCATAAATCGCATATTTATGTTGCCTTTCTACTCTTTCGTTAAACTTCTGGAAAACTAATTGTCCGTATAATTGCGAAAGAGACAAATAAGAAATTATTGTATAGAAATAAAAGAAAGAGAAATGTTAAACAATAATATGAAATTAATTAATTATAATATAATACGTATATTTTATTTATTTAGATATAATACGACAAGTTAAAACTCTGTCTATTAAAATACGCTTAAAGTAAATTTGTATTTTTTGAATTCCTGCAATGAAGGTACTAACTTAATGTACGTGAAAGCGAGGAGACACGCGCTAAATCTAGAATGCGGCTTGCATACAAGATCACGCATGTACACGCTTCTACACGCTTTTATCCGCGCTCGTGCGCGTACACGCGACCAATATTCGATAGCAGGATCTCAATTTTATAATATTTCACTGCCTACTTATCTTATGAAATTGCAAACTTAATAAAGTCATACCTTTAAGTAGCTGATTAGTTAATAAGTGTCATCAGAAAATCGAAAGCACATAATGTGGGTATTATAAGTATAACGACTAACGCGTATTATAAGTATAACTATAATGCGTGTTATAAGTGTAACTATAACGCGTATAAATAGATAGGCATGTAGCCGGTTAGCGCGTGCTCGCATTACAGCGAAATGCATGCCGGCGAGCGTTACTCGTGCGGAACGCGTTCTTCCGATTTCCGCGGTTTCGCCGGGTAGCGAATCGCGCGTGGGCTGCCCCTTAGTTGAAACGCTAGTGAAACTGGGACACGATCGAGATCTCGCTTTAACGCGAGCGAAATCTCTCAGAACTTAGTGCGGAACTATAAGCTTATTTATAACCGCATATTAAACATGAAAGAATTAAATATGTGTTTCAAATAAACATAAGAGAAATATGTACGTGTTTCGAATAAATAAATATTAATTTATTGAAAGTCAAGCGTAAAAGTCCAGCATATACAATTCAAATTGTTTAAGACTGCAATTTGTATTTGTGGCAATAAGAACCTGCAATTTTTAGAAAAAAATCTCATATTAAATATAGAAAATTTACGTTTCGGTTGGATAACTTTATTTATGTGGCCTCACCAAGTAATGGGCACATTCTTCTAATTTTTATTATTTTTATTAATCGACATTACGTTGTTGTTAAAACATTGTGACTTTCTCTAACAGCAGAAACACTAATAGTACAGGGAGTGAAACTATTTGTCTAGTTATATCAATTTCGATTTTTAATAATATTTATAATAATTTTCTAACGTACTTTCGCGTTCTATGTACATACCTTCTATAACGATCTCATATTTGATGCGATGATATCGTTGCAAAACAATTGATGTTCCGACAACAATGTCGATTAATAAGACAGTCAACTAAGCTTAACACTGTTGATAGGGATCAGACTCGCGAATTGCATTTCTTGAGCCAACTCGGTAGCCAACCTGGCAACTGCTGCGAACATCGTGTCGCGAACAGATACGCGTGGGCGATCTAAGTCTTAACTCTATCTTGGCTCGAAAAGCTTCGCTTTGTTGCGATACGCGGGTAAAGACTAATCTACACTGTGCTCTTTGCTTCCTGTTTCTTGCTTTTTCTCTTCTTCGGGACTATTTTATCGACAATCGTTTCTTGTCAAATCCCAGTCGACATCAATTAAATATAACGTAACATCAATATTATAATTTCAACAATATAACTATTGTGTAACATTGTTATATTCCATTTATATTATTAAAATACGAAATTATAACATTGATGTTATGTTACTTTCAGTTTATGTCTACTGGAGTGTTTTTTATTCTGAAGTTCGTCAACTTTTATCTCGGCCGACAAAAATAAAGAAAGAATAAAAAAACAAGTGGAAAAAAGCAAAAAAAGTAGTAAAGAGCATATTGTAGATTAGCTTTAAATATTATCCTAATCTATGATCATTGTTGGCACCGTTGATTACGATATCATGCAATATTCGCATGAAGCTACGCCGATCGCGAGAGATCAGTCGTAACGATGGAACGATAAAGTCATCGCTTTCGCGTATTTCCTCGTATATCTTGCGCACTCGCCAAAGGATACGCGAAGTACGAAGGAGGCGGACAGCAACAGCAAATGGATGATCAATGCGCCACTAAGTGTCAACTACCTCCGATTTCTGCGATTTCTCTAAACCGTCAATCATCGGAACTGTACAACTAGCCACGCGCATACCTAGCCAGTTTCATTACGGATCTCGCGAAAGTAGAAACTTTCTCAGATATATTTTTTTGCATGCCGAATTTATAAAGTGACCTTGCCCCAGAATATTCGATTTTTTAAACAATTCTTACAAAAATTTAATACTGACCAATTCAATATTGATGAATTTTCTATGAAAAACAGTAATTAATTCCTTATTTGAAGTATTAAAAGCACTGTTTTTAATAAACAATGTTTTTAATAATTAATTAATTACTGTTGGCTAGTATTAAACTGATCAGTATAATTTCTGTAAATGGTGATCTTTTTATAATGTAATGACTTTCGTAATTTGTTCACTAAAAAAAGTATGATAATAATGTTGTCTAATTTTGATAAAATAATCAATCAAATATTAATAATCAATCAAATATAACCAAAACTAACTATAATTTTATCAATAATAATTTTACTTTCCTAAATATTATAATAGATATCTCACTTTTCTAATCATTATATTCCAAATGTTAATTACTATTATGATGTTTGGTAATATTTATTAAATATTGTACAAAATACATTAGATAACTATTACTAAATTTTTTTCAGTGTTATTGAAAGAGAACATCTTTGAATTTTTGTAGAATGTATTAATAGAAACGTCGGCCATATACGTGTATAATTTATCGATGACAGTCGGCGTTTCTCTGACGATTTTCACAAAAGAAATGTCGATGCTGGTGAGGCATAATACCTGCATTCCATCAGTTGCAACATGTGTGTCATACGAAACGTGCTTTGGTTTTCTATCGTTTCGATCGGACTGGCCCTCGTCGTGGCTTATTTACGTGGCACGAGTCCGGTGACGCTCCGGTTAGTCGTACAGCAAAAGGAAAAACAGTCAACTATTCATGTTTGAACTAGTCGGGTATCAAATCGCATTTTGCAATTGGCGATACCGATAATGATTCATTCTTTGACTTACATTCTGTGGCACTTGGCGAATGGTTAAGCACGTTACAAAAATGCAATACGCACATCACTCATCGATTTATATTAGGTACCGTTATTAATCACGCGAGAGTGTCTGGTTAGAACATCTGAAATTGATATCTGTTGAATATATTTCCAATGACATATACGTATAAAATTTGTTATAAATTATGGACGTTTGTTCGATGAGGACAATATCCTTATTTCTAAGGCATCCGTGCCATGTGCGTGTATCTCGAAAATCTCGGCGTACATCCGCGACTATCGTCCACCGCGTGTAGTCGGTTGGCACGGCCGCAGTCAGACATCAGCGGGGGAGGGAAAGATGCAAAGGAAGGGTTGGGACCTCAGAGCGGGTACGATTAACACGTGTCACGCGTCACACACGTATATGCGCGCTCATCTATCTTTCCACACTCGCGTTGGACGCACATGCAAGCAATCACGTACGTATACGTAGGTAACGTGAACGCTCGCGCGCGGTAAGGCCGGACAGTCTATATATCTAAAAGCGACCCGCCGCCAGTCACCATGTAGGACAATAAAGGACGGAGGTGGTAACGTAACGTTTCCATACACATTCCTGGGCGGCAGCAGCGCGCTATGGGCCTGCCGTTTAAGAATTTCTCGTCGTGTACTGGAACCGTGGTGCGACACCGTGCATTTCAATCCGCCGACACGCGTCGACGCTCACCACGAAAATTTGCCATTCCCTATGCAAGAAATGCCAGGACAAGGGTCTTGCGGACATGATCAATCTTAGATCTGCAAGTATGTCTAGGAAAAAATATTATGGTGTACTTATATCTTAAAATGGACTGATCATTAACATTTAAAAAATTGAGTTTATATCAATCTAGAATATCAATCTTAATTATTATATCAATCTTAAGAGAAACATAATAATAAGCTTCATTGACGTGCACAATACTATAAATTTGTAAATGTATTTTTAGCGCAGCGTAGTTTAGAGTAGCATCTCAAAAGATTAGGCATTAGCACTGAATTAAAACTGTATGTAAAAATACAATAAAATATTCATTGAATTAATGAAAATTGATCCAATGAATTCTCATAATGATTTAGATTATAAAACTATTTACTAGAATTCATTGCAAGAATGAATATGTATAGGTATATAAATGAATATATAGTCATATAAATGAATCTAGTTATGTATCAATGAATTAATGTACTAATAAATTAACTATATTAAATCGGACATTAAGTCAGACATTGATTAACGATCATTCATTGGATCAAAAATGACTAAAAGTATTTTCAGTGCTATTTATATAAGTCTAGATTTTAATTTAAATGACAAATAAAATAATAGAAAAATTACGCGATTGTGAGTAAAAAAAGTTATTAAAATATTGACAATTTCTAAAAAAATCCGTGAATCGATTTCTTCGTAGGAAATTCATGTCACTTACTCGTACATTTGATTATTACAACTAGTTTAAAATTAAAAATTTGGAATAATGAAAATTAGTATTAAATAGTTAACTGTTAATTTATAGCTAACATTAAAAAATTTAAATAAAGAAAGGATTCTCCTGTAAGGATCGTTAATTGCTCTGTAGATTACATTTATGTACATATTTCTAATTGCGGTCATTACCACGATTAATAACGTGCGCTTTTATACATATCGTAAATAAGAAGGTATCTTGGTACAAATGGATAGAAATTCTTTTATAGAAAAATGAATGGTGTAGACGAACGTTCGTTGAACGTACTTCCATTCACGAAGAAATTGTGTACGGCCGCGGAAACGAGCCGGCCATCTATATTTAACTTGTCGACCAGCGACAGGAAGAAGGCACGACGTGCTCGTCACATCATCTCCGAACGAAGACATTTTAAGATACCACAGTCTTTTTCTTCTTCAAGTCCCGTCACATTTACTATTCTGAAAGACCAATGTCTCTTCTCGCGGACAGACATTATGCCGACAAGAGATATTTTTCTCTCCACGCATTTTAATCGCTACTCGCTTATTGTGACAATAATATTGTTTCTTCAGAGATTCATTATTCTGTTATTTTGATTCTTGCTACAAACTTTCTTCTTTGTGTTTATTTTATTTATGTTATACACAAAATATTTTAATTTTATATATAACGACCAATGACGAAACGTTCCGCACTGATTGTGAGAAAAGTATTTGTGAGAATTACATAATACAATAATTATAATCAGGAGCTCCATTTAAGTTAAATTTAGATTAAAATTTTATGATTATAAAATTTTATATGATTGTAGTTATATTTATAGTTATTTATTTTAAGAAATAAATAGTTGACACCGAAAAAATAATTAGAGTTAGATTAGGTCATTGTAATCATTTTTTTCTTTCAATGTGTGTTTGAAAAATGTCTTTAATCATTCCATTGTATTTTCTTTTTTAGTTTCTTTAGCCCGAAGTGAAAGCTTCGTTAAAACCGATCATTAATGCTTTCAACTTCTCACAGCATGCGAGCACATTGTTCAACGAAATTGCAATCGAGAGTTTAGAATATTTTCCTTTATTGAAAAAAGATAACATCTGATAGCGATTTTGTATATATATATATATATATAAGTAACATTGATAGAGTAATCTACTATTATTAATAGTTACGTAGATTACCATGAATAAGTTAGGTAAAGATTATTATATCAATCATAAAAAATAAATTAATTTTTCACAATCTATCATTAAAATATCACTTAAGATTTTTAAAGAGATCATAATAATATATGCGTTCTAGAATGATACATTTTGAGTTATGTCGTTTTTATGAATAAAAAAAAGTCTTCTACTAGAGAGGAAACATTCAGAGTTAAAACAGTTTTAGTTTGAAATTTATAAAAGAAATTATTTTATTTTGAATTAATTCATTTTAATCAAATCATTTTAGCTGACAATGAGTAAATTTCTATACTAAAGAAATGATGCTATATATCAACAGCATTATTTTAATTAAAAATAATCAATAACAGTATTGATGAAACAAGTAAAATATTATTAAAACAAGAGCATGATATATTTATTTTATTAATATTGTTATTGAATTAACAGAATTATTTTCAGTTAAAATAATAATATTGATATAACATTATTTCTTTCAGTATACATTTAACATAAAATTACTGTGAATTAAAAATTAATGTCTCTAAAATGTATTTGCTCTAATACAATCGTTTTGTTGCTAAAACAAGAGGAATCAAACGTGGAGAAACTCATGGACCGTTATAGCGAGATGGAAGAAAAATCAGCTGGCGCTACCGCAAATTCCTCCACAGTTTCTCTCCCTATCAAAACCGGTACTTGTATATCCGCTCTTAATCCACATACGATTAATATTCCAAGAATATGCGAAACTCAGGTCACGTTCGCATAATTTTCAAACGAATCGCTGCAAGAAACCGGCCGCTGATGCTTCTTTTCCCAATTATCGCCATCGTTTCTATGAGATTTGACGAAACTGACTAGGGAAAAAAGATGTTGCCCAAAGAGTTCCTTATATGCATTTCAGACAGAAGAGCTTCGAATCGAAATAGTATGTTGTTAATTAAATTCCATCGTTAGCTAACTAATCGAACGAAGTCATTTTATGGACACTGCCACGTTTTTCGTTATTAGTGTTATCGTGGCGGTAACCAAAAGACAATAAAATATCTCTAATAGTCGATTATGTTAGCGTAGTCTTGTCAGATTATCGATATTATTTATTATCTCCGTCTATATATACGTAAGTCGTTCTTGAAAAATGTATCCGCATGTGTCGCAAGGACTCGGCATTTTAAACTTCGGTTTCGATCATAATTACAGTATATGCACAATGCGATGATTTCCTGGCGAAATTATCGGATTATGCATTCAACTTTATAGGACAGAAACCCAGCCTAATCCTTGGTATATTAGGTGTATTAGGTTCTTGACCGTTCTCCGGACTCTCCCGAGGTAGCCCTGGGGCTGGCGAAACCAGAGCTCTCGACCTCGCACTCACTCGCTCTCCCCTTCTGTCCCTCCTTGCAGAAAGTCCCACTCTCCATCAGCAGGAGAGATACGAGTGGTCGTTCGCACAGCGGTGTGTCGCCCGCGCACATCCACGCGCGCTCCGCGGACTTCCTCTTGTGACCGTTATCATCAGAATTTTTTCTTCTTTTTTTTTTCTTTTCTTCTTGACAGTCAAATCAATATCAGTTAAAAGATTTACATTGTCTTGTTTATAATTTGATTATATTTGCTAAAAAAAAAAGATTGTGTTATAATTGAAATCCTAATTGAAAATGGACAAATCAAAATTTTGGTTGAATCTATTATAAATTCTATTCTAGTTGGGATATATATAAAATTCTAGTTGGGATATATATATATATATAATCAGAATTCTGATTGATATGATAAGAATCTTCATTATTCATTTTTAATATCAGAAATTTTTCTTAACTTAATTTACTAATTCAATATAGCTAAACGCTGCAATTTTTACTGAGTCAAATATTGAAATTGATCAGATTCAAAATAGGAAACATTTTTGAGCATTAATTGAAATTAATTTCTGAACATTAATTTTGAACAAATATTAAAAATATCAATAAAAATTAATAAGTAATATGAAAGCCAACGCAAAGATTTGTTTTCTTTTTAAGAAAACAATCTTTATGATAATTTGTTTCATATATCATAAACGTTTCGACCTTTATACCAGGTTATTCTCAGTATAGAGTTTCTAAATTATTAAATTGCTTCTATTACTCATATTGGCGTTGATTTTAAAATATTTACACATACAGTGCAGATTTAACTATCCATGTAACTACACGGATAGAATGA
The DNA here is from genome assembly GCF_000204515.1 of Acromyrmex echinatior. The sequence continues at coordinate 880,950 of NW_011627240.1, read as the reverse complement.
TTTTGCTCAAGTATTTAAAAAATTTAACTATTTAACACATCTGAAAATAATTTTATATGAACCATCAAAATTATAATATTATATAGGATATTCAAGTATAACTGCTAAAGTAATGAGTAATGCTACAAAACGTGACATTCTATAACCAGTTTGTACGTATATAATTGTTTTGTTGGTTCTTATCTCTAACTAAATGTTTAAATGCCTCAAATAGAATTTAAATACTTTCCATGTACCTATAACCAGCAAGACCATATTGAGTAGATTATATTATTTATGTCTATTTCTATTAATGTAGATTAATCTTGATTTAATTTACTCTTTATCTCTCTCTGATTCTGAAAACTAAAACAAGAAAGTAAAATTGATTGAGATTAAAATTAATCTAAATCGGTAGAAATAAACATAATAATAAAACAAATTATTAATAACACTCTTTCTTAATTTATTGTAAAGATTTCTAGTTGTACATTCTTTCAAAAATATATGAAATTCTTTTGTCTTTGAAAATTTAGATGATAACTGTCGCGTTAAATGTAAATACTTCCATTTACGAGATAATGAAATGATTATTTTATCGACGGTTTTATCACCATTCTTGCTCACCGAGTGTAGCGAAGAGAAAGAAAAAGAGAAGTAGACAAGATTAGGGTCTCGAAAGCGCGGAGAATCAAGAAATACTGGAAACTGGATATCCAGCTTGTCTGGGACAGAGCGATAGCCATGAACGAGATATCGCACCGCGCTCTACTTTATACATCTGCTTCTCCCAGGATCGAGGAGCAAGGATAAATCGATGGATAAAATTCGCGTAAATACAAGATAATACGTCTGGAATCGATCGTCGTCGACTGACCGACGCCTTGTGTGCTCGGAGGATTATTTTATGATCGTAAACGGGACTCAGAATCGAACAAATCGCGAATACAAACGTTTATCGTCGACAATCTCTGTTATTTTGTTCATACTTCTGATTTTCCTGTTAAATCTTAGGTTACGTTCATAGAGGGATCTTTATATAGGAACTGTATTCGCTAATACCATTACAACTATTGACGTGCGCTATAAATATACGCACACTTTTATAAATTCTATAGCTGCAGTGACACATTGAGTCCAAAAAAAGCATATTTTAATCAGATATATACGATTATTCAGTTAATACAATATATTTGACTTAAATGTGTATATTCTCCATCGAAAGGGATAAAGATGAAATAATTTAATTAAATAAATAATTTTTTCCTTGGTATACAGAATTTATACAGATTAATACAAGTGATTATATATGTTTCTCGTTTTATTTGCGACGGGGCCCGTTGATGGATTCCTAGCTCGATTGCAAAAGAATGTCAAGGGCCAGTATCGCATATCCTATTGCTCTCGATATTTAGCAAGTAGTGGCGATCTTATAGCGATCGTAGCCGATACTGGTGGGTGTTTCAGGTCGTGCCCAGTCACGATAGCCTCGAAATTCGCGATAGTCATCATAAATCTACGGATCTAAATGTTCCCCCAATGGCACAATCCGACCGATCTAACGAGTTGCGCGAATAGCGTCCGCTTTAAGCCCATTAACGTCGATAAGAAAAATCCGAGAGATCAATACCACCGCCCGTACTGAAACGTGAGAATAGCGCGTATACGGTGAGCAGTTGAGACCGGTCCAACGATAACAGCGTTGCGTTATTAACGCGTTAATAACACCACATGCGATTAATGGCGCTGAATGGGGTCGCGATTTTGCCACACATACTAAAACTAGAGATTTAGACCCTTACAGAAATCTAATACTGACCAATTTAATATTGAGATAGTAACTAATTACTTATTTCAAATATTAAAAGCATTGTTCAATAATTTTAGTACTCCAAATAAGCAATTAATTACTGTTTTCCAATAATAAATTGATAATATTATTGATCAGTGTTAAAGTTTTGTGAAGAAATTTTCCTTTCTTTCGAAAAAGCGATTTAAAAATATGGATTTAGGTATTTGAGAATTAGAATTATTGTGATCTAAATTATTAGTTTCATCTTGTTGTTGTTTTTGCATACAAAATTAGAAAGCATTAATGATAAATAATCAGAAACGCGATTATTATAATTTTCCGTAATGATATGAATTCGTGATATTGCTTGAGCGCTCCAGTTTCGATCTAACCGGTGTATACCGTTCGCGGATCTTGATCTCGAGTAGACAAACAAGCTTGATTCGCTGTGGAGAGAAACATAAATTCTGCTTCTACGAGGTTTCTAGATTATCGAAATACCAATGCTAAATAAAATCAGGTTCCATGTTCCTGATTAATGCTGCAAAAGTGTGAAGCTATCGGTCGCCGTGACTATTTGAGAACTATTTATCTTAGTCTCCTTTCTCAGCTTCGGCTAACTCGATTTGTGATAGCAGTGTTCATTATAGCAAATTAAAATGTAAAAAATGAACATAAAATTGCAGCATTAGAAATCTTTAAGAAAAATTGTATTAGAGCATAAAAAGATTTTATGCATTGATGGAATCATTATTGAATTGTAACTTTAAAATTACATCTTTTTAAAAATAATATATCACGTTAATAGAAAAGTGACCCATCTCAAAATTAGCAATTTTTTAGGAGCATACTTATGTTTTAAATTCTGAATTGGAAGAATGTTTTAATTAGTATTATGAGTATACATAACTTCACTTTCTTTCCACGTTATATTTTTTATTAATGTATATTCTTTAAAATTATACGTCATAAGTTTTTAAAAATCCAAATATTGTAACTCTAATTTACTGTAAATTTCATTCTTTTTCAGAGTTGTGACATTTTTTCATAATTCAAAAATAATTAATAATTATATTGATGTTTGAAGAAAAGTCACATCTTTACATTTTTTGTTTGGGGTTTGAAAACAATCTCAATTCAAACATTTTAGTCCGTATTCAGAACATATTTTTATCGACAAATGCGCTCTTTCATTTCTGAAATTTTAGAGTATATATGTCTAGATATAAATAAGAGTATAAAATCTAGAGCGTATAACATAAAACTATGCTAATAATAAATGCGCGTTAATATTGTTATAATCGCGTTTTATATATCTTTATTTCTTAAATATACAGAGTAGTGTCATAATTTAAAATAAAACGATTTCTATAAATAAAATTAATTAAAATATGTCTCTCTTATTTATGAATAATTATTGTGAATTTGAGCAGAAAATTACTTTGTAGCGATACATTAGAAGAACTAAAAATTTTTTCAAAAAAGTACACTGAAAAAACATCTTAATTTAAAAAAAAATATCTTAATTTTAAAGAAATATTTCTTTGAAATTAAGATTTTTTTTTAATTGTATATTAATATTTATGATCGATTTCCTTTCATTATCTCGAAACTGCTAATTTTTTATCTCTTTTTATCACTTTTCTATCCATGCTGCGCAATACATTCGCGAAATTAAAAGTCAATATTATCTACCTAAAAACAAGAAAGATAAGAAATATATATATATTCATCCGTAAGGGAATGATATAAATATTCTTTTAGCTTCGCAGTGAAATCCATGGTAATTACGGTTAGCGATTAATTTCTTCGGTATCGATAGTTTACAAGCTTCGACCGTGCGGTTTAATGAAGAAGCGCGACGGGGCTGAACGTATGCGAGCTAGGAGGTATGCATTTTATGCACAAAAGCCTGCGAGCGTTGAAGAAGGGAGGAGGATTGGCGGTGGACCGGCGGAGGAGACGCGGCGGTTCGTTATGCCGGCTCCGCGAGGACAATTAATTATCTCCTGATTCCTTCTAAGAAACCAGTCCAAGTACGCCCGAACAAGCACACCAACGCGACTACGGTCGGCCAGATGCACACATACGCACCCACACGGCCGCCCGCGTGGACGGTGTTTTATAGACACATATGATGGAACACTCTCAGGCCGATCGTGTTTCAAACCGCAGAGAGACTTAACTGAGAAACGACACACGCTCTCCGCTATATCTACGCCTGTTGCCCGAGACTTTCGTCCGTCTGAGCCGCTCGAGCCTGCATCTTCTTTCTCCTCACGACTCCTCTGCCCGAATTTCATTGTCAATCGACGTAAACTTGCGGTTCTCGAAACGTACGATTCTGCGTAGAGGGATTATCGATCGGTTTGACGTAATCATTTGGGAGGCGGATTTAATCAAGTAATTCAGTCGATCATTATCAAAAGAGTTCATCAATTTTGTCATCACATAAATAATTTTTAAAAGAATTGCTTTTTTAAATATTTTAAAACTTAGAATATCTTTTTCTTTTTAATTTTAATTTAAAATATTAGATTTTGTTAATCAATTTTTAATTATATATTAGGAAAGGAGAGTTGAATCTTTAAAATCCACTCTTAATGCGCCAATACCTAGAATGCTATCGATATGTAAATTTAAGCGTACAAGGAGCGAGGTCATTGAGCGAATTCTAAGCTACGACTTTAGTGATCATTAAGAGGTCCAATCTGTCATGCTAATAAAAGCTAAGACAAGCAAAAACAAGCTTTTAAAATTTTTGTCCCTTTTGTATTTCAGTTTGGACCACCTGGAGATCAGTATTATAACAGAGACGTGATAAGTGATTTCAATTTTTGAACAGTTTTGTATTATTACGTATTTTATTTAAGAGTTATAAGGACACACATATGTACATTTGGATTACATATTCTGTATCATTTCAAGATTGAATCAATGTGTTTATTTTTTTTTTGTTTTTAAGTTAATAATTACGTTATTTATATTTATAAAAATCTATTAGGTGTTGGAATTAATTCGTAGCGTTTTACAAGTGATGGGAAGTACTTTCATTAATGTATTTTTTAATGCTCATGTGAAATAAATAACATTCTTTCATTAAAAACGCTACGAATTAATTCCAACACCTAATAGATCATAAATATTTTGTCGTTAAAGTGTAAAATATATTAAAAAACTTGTGTTGTATTAATTAAGAATGACCTATTTTCTTGCATGTAAAATTTACGTATCGGTAGCAATGCTGTATCTCTCAATGTCGATAACATTCTATGGTTAATGAATGGTCTTCTGTTGGGATGATCAACGATTACATTAGTTTCGTGCAATCGCTCAATTAAATTATCACGTTCTTCGGTATAGATTTTATCGTGGCGTTTACAAAGCACTACAATAAATTGTGCAATATAGTCAAAGCAACAGGTTGTCAGAATACGCGATCGAATCCCAAGGACATTTGAAATATGCGTTCTATATTAAAGTTTCAAAATATTTCTAGTTTTCATTTACGCGACTTTTATGAACTCGTAATTATGATCTTACGTTTGGCCCGTTTAACGATCCAACACTTTATCACTATATTTCGTCGCAACACGGTTGCGATCATTAACTCGTCTGATCGCGCTGGGGGCCCCAAAGAATAAAGACATTCATCATCATTAGAATGGATAATTATCACGACCATTCAACTTCGGGGATACGTATATACCTACTTCTGGGTTGTCCGTTCATTAGGCACTCGGGAAGAAGCTAACAGCTCGACGGTATCGCCAGCGCGGGACTCGAGGTACGTAAGGAAGTCCATCATGAGTTTACGTGGACATGTGTACGTGTACGTGCTGTATGATCTATCGATCGGCTCTTCGCAGTTCGACCCGTCGAATCGTGGAATCGAAGTACACCTCTCTCTCCCTTCATCCTTTCCTCTCGCTCTCCTTATTTCTCCCCGTGTCTTTTTTATTTATTCCGCGTAGTCGCGTACGAAGCGCGTGACACGTTCGCGGCATCCGGCCGCGTACGTGACGTCATACTCGTGCTATATTATACCGGTAGACCAATGTCCATATGGTCCCGTATTGGCACAGTCGACGTTAAAAGTCAATGGTCGACTCGATCGTCAGAATTTAACCCTCGTAATCTTGAAGGTCAATGGGCGATAAGTGTTCACGTTTGCTGATTAAAGCAACGCCACGTCCATATTTTACTCTCCATCGATTGCTGTTGATATTTTTAGCCGCTTTAAATTGTAAGTGCGCAAATATAAAATACATATAATATTTTATACGAAGTTATCCAATTAAATTATATTACACAGAGTGATAAAAAAGTTTGGCTACTAAGTTCTGTGTATTTATCAAATTATTATTAGGTGTTGGAATTAATTCGTAGCGTTTTTAATGAAAGAATGTTATTTATTTCACATGAGCATTAAAAAATACATTAATGAAAGTACTTCCCATCACTTGTAAAACGCTACGAATTAATTCCAACACCTAATATACAAATAGCGAGTGAATGTTATTATTAAAAATATTTTTACATCAAAATTATAAATGGCATAATTTGTTATCATAATTCTATATTTGAAAAAATAAACTCTGGAATGTGTTAATTACATCTTATTAAATACCAAAAAGATTCTGCATCAGAAGGTTTTCAGTTCTTTATTCAGTTGGTGAACTGAAGACCGCTCTATTAGTTAGCTGAGAATTTTATCCGAAAAGATACGCGGCCATTCATTGAAGCGTTCCCGAAGCACTTTGAAGCTCATATCAAAGCCGAAGGTGGCCATGTGGCAACATTTTGAATGTTAATTATTATTTTTGATATTTAATAAGACGTAATTAACAAGTCTAGAGTTTATTCTTTTATTAAAAAAAAGATATACTTTATATTAATGATTTGATAAACCTAAAACTTTTTATGATCATCTTAATCAAATTTTTTGTCATCTTGTATGCTATTTTAATAAATGCGAATAGGTAATAATATGATGAGATTTCATCAAAGAAATTTCTTTTCCTTGGAATCTCCATTTGCTTCATTTCTATCCATTTTTCTCAAGAAGTTGCGAAATGACGGAATTGCGCATGCTTCTTCGCAGTTGCAACCCCCTTAATCATGCCGGGACCGGGAGGAATAGAAGATAGGATTCCACGAATAGGAAAAGCGGGTTTGGAACTTGCGCGGTAGCTTTTCGTGACCGCCCCTTTGAATCAGGAAAACAGAGACTAGAGAGTTCACCATTGAAGAGGGTAGATTGAAAAGGGTAGCAGAGGGTGACGGGGTTATCTGACGGAGTCGCAAATCGCCGCGAGGTGGGCGTAACCGGCGATTCCTTTTTCTGCGAGGTGGTGAACTCCGCGGCAACTTCCACCGGCTGTTTTGCGACAGGAAATTAGAATAATTCGATGATACGTAACTGTTGCGGCCAGAGCCAGAGGGGCGGCCTTCATTTGAATATCTGTATAATCGGAACGTCGTTGGGGCGGAACCAGAAAACGGCGGAGTCTGCCGTCGACACCTTCGCACCCTCGTTTCTCTAAGGGATGCGTAAAAAGCTTCCTTGCGACTTCTTTTGATGCTTCATACCCACCATTCAGGAACGATAACAGCTTTTACTCCATTATGAAAAAGATTTATCTCTTATTACACACGTTATCGAAATTAAAGGCTTGTTATTTTGTAATAAGCGAATTACTATGAAATAAAAATTAACAATCAATTGAAGATAATCAATAGAATAATTGGGAAAAAATTAACGACGGAGTCTGAATTCTTTGTTTTCAATTCGAGAACTTAAAATTAGTATACATTGAATAAGAATTATCAGTGTAAAGCAGGACGATGAAAAATTGATCCTTGATTTTAATTTAAACACGATTCTTTGAGCATTGCCGTTATTTTTAACGACAAGATGGAAGTCTCCTCGAATTTAGCGTTATGAGTATTTTTACCTTGTATATGGGCACAAGTCTGCCTAGCGAGTAAGGAATTCATCAGCTAAAGGTTGGCAAACGCGTACCACCATAAAACCAAATGATTTACGCCCGACACTTTATGGGCTACGGCCAGACGTTCCGACTTTGCGAATTTTTCGTCGATTTTCGGCCGGTGTTGCCCGTGCAATAGTCTCGCCTGTTTCGTGATCAATTAATTCTATCTCGCGGAATCCAAATTTATTTTATTCAGTATCCAAGAAATTATGCAAATACGGATTACGGAAAAAGTCCTTTATAAGTTGATAAAAATACTTTCAGCAACTCATATATTCTATTTTTTTTTAAATTGACAATTACACTACTTGATAGAGTAACGTTTCAGTTTTAAGAATCTGTATTTTTAATTGCGAAATTTTCTTTCAGTAAAATTATTTCCGTATAGAACTATCATATTATGCTCCTCATATTTTAAAATTATTCTTACATTTTTTCAAATGTCATCTAGCAACACGATTATTTTTGAGAGTTATGAGTAATAAAGTCAGAATGTTCCTTTTTTAGTTAATGCAGTAACTCAGGAACAAAAAATTGTAGGCACATTTTTAAAAAACGATTTTGTAGGAAAAACTTCAAGCTGTCATGATAGATAATTGAAAATTTGCTCGAATTTTTTTTGGGCTCGCTACAGACCTGCAAAGTTAAAAGAAAATTTTTAATTTTTTTTCAGCTCTTAGTTTTCTATATGTAAAAAATTACAAAATTCACAAATTCACAAAATATAGTAATCATTCGAAAATAAAGATTTCAAGCTTAAAACTCCTTTTTTAACTTTAAATTTTGATCATTTTGATAGATTTGGTTGATTTTAACGAAGGTTGATTTTAATGATGGTTTTATTAAAGATAATGAAAGTCTTTTTATCAACTTGTAAAGAAATTTTTTCTAAATATTACAAGCAATAATTATAATTTGGTGCGCCAGCATTGCACAGAAACTGTGAAAAATTTTGTTTAATTTTATTTATTTATTTTACGATAAAAATATCGTTCTAGTAATATTAAATGGTATGCTAGTAATGTTAAAAAGAGTTAAGAAGTGAATTGAACGGAAAGAACGATTTTATTGAAAGATTTAAAATTTTGCTAGATATGGATCTGAAAAATAATTTTATTGGAAACTTAAACTGGTTGTTAGAACATTAAAATTTTGTGTAGAGGTGTACACTTACTTTTTAGTTTTCGATATAATTATTTTGTGTAGAGGTGTACACTTACTTTTTAGTTTTCGGTATAATTATTTTCTAACAACATTATTTTTAGATCTGTATTCAGCAAAATTTTGGATCTTTCAAAATTATTTCTGCGTAAAATAACTCATATTATATTCCTTGTATTTAAAAAATACTCTTTTATTTTTTTTCTTTTAATGTCAAATATCCAACAAACACTTTGTGCAACTGATTATTGATCATTTAAGTCAATGTCCTTTGTTTCAGATTAATTAAATTCACGTTGATCTTAGGAGAGTATGTCAGTTTCGTTGAAACATAAGGCTTCCAGAATATTGATAAATTTCGCGCCTTTCCCTTGCTCTTTTCTCTTTCTCTCTGTCTATGTATCCACACGCTTACGCGCCTTCGCACTCTGGCAGCCGAGTAACCGGAGAACTCGAGGAGACGAGCGGTCCTCCTCCCTGCTGTGCTCTGCTGCGTATCTTTATTCGCATCGTATAAAAAGGCGAACAGCGAACTTTCATGAACGATATAATCGCGTTAAAAACGTACTCCACTTGAGAATACTCGAGAAAAAAAAATTCAAATGCTTCGTTTCGATCTCGCGGAGACGAGAAAGAGCCATTTTCGCACGCTATTGACATCTTATAAATCTCGAAAGTGCGATATCTATTTTTCCCTTTCCCCTTTATTTCCGTCTTCCACCATTATTATCTTTACCCATCCGCTGTGAAATGAAACTTTCACACGCGCGAAACTCCTGATCTTGTTTTTTTCTTTGCGGCCGTTAATTGACCAGTTTAAGGATTTTTTGTCCCGTCGAACTTTTTTCTCGGAGCGGACCCTCGATGGTCGATGGGCCGAAAAGATGAACGGATGAATCTGTCAAAATATTGTCGACAGTTCTGTGCATTGTCGGACGATTTTCCGCAAGGGGGGGGGGGAATCTCACTAGAAGGGGGTCTTGTCTGGGTCAACATTTCGGTCGTCGGATTGGGACGATCCGGAGGCAGGCCGATAGGTCAAGCGTTAACCGCTCAATTTCACAGGCGGACCCCCAAGGCGAATTTCCTCGGTTCTTCGGAGGCAGGTGCTATTGTGCGCCCGTTTTTCCTTAGCTACCTTTCATCAAACTGCTTTTCACGGAGGAAGCACATAAAAAGTGACAAAAAATCGAACGTTTCAGATTCGATCAGATCGCCTTTAGATTTTTTTTATTCATATCGATTTAAAAAATGGACGAAAAAATTTTCCCTAGTTGAAATGATTTGTCGACAGCTTCCCTCTTAGCGATGATCCTTGTAATAATTCTAATGACAGAATTAGATTGTTGAAAAACTCTTGGTATCATCTGTCAATGTATGAACGATTTATAAAAAATTTAAAGTTATTTTTTTGAAAATGCTACGTGAAAATTCAATACCGAAAGATATTCTTCAGCGAAGAATATTTTTCTGTTCACTCGACTCATCTTCGAGCTCTGTTCGCATCTCTAGTTACACCAATACATAACGAATGGCGCATAAACGTAAAGGAAATTACGAGGGATTAAAATGATAAGAGTGCATAGAGGCAGTACCGACCAATAAAAGGTCATTGACGTCTTACTGGCGAATACGGCATATACAATCGCTACGTTCACATCCATGCGCGCGTCTCTTCGTCAATAAACATGTGCATTACGCATGTATATGTATATACTATATATAATATATTATAGGCAGTATAGCGAGCGTATACGTATGTACGAGGTTAAATTCGTTAGTAAGTGACTTCGTTGACGTTATTCTTAACTGGTGAATATACTTAAACATCTCTTTTCTCATGCGATCGCGAGATCTTTTAAATGAATCTGTTTTTACGAGGACTCTAGTGGAAATATCTTTTAAGTTTTTAACCGTCAAGTGGATTTGATAGAAATGGAAATATACAAGTATATCGAGGCTATATACTTTTAAGTTCAGCGTACAAATATAACCGAAAATAAATGGCGCAACTCGAGAAAAGGTTTATTTTTGTTTACGTTCTCAAGAGACGTTTTTTTGAATCCCAGAATATTTTAAAACTCAAATTGGTCATAGTTAACGGTAAACTTCAGAAATATTGTGAATTTTTTGTTGCGTAATTTATTATGCTCTTTCGCTAAGATCTGACCACTCATCACTCAATGTTTAGATTGATGACATTAGAAGCGAGGAAATACGTAATTAAAATTCTACCAAGATATATTAAAGTAGAAATTTCTTTTAAAGAACAATATTTGTGTTTATAGACTATAGAATAACGTACTTGTAAAAAATATATTGAAAATTCTTCTTTATTTCAAAATAGAATAAAATTATGTATATTTTAATTTGACATGCAACTTGTTTCATTTTCTGATTAGAACATAAACTGATTTCAAATATATGATTGTTTACTGATTATTGAAACACAAAAGGAGTTTTTGGTATATTTTACAAATTTATTCTATTGAGATTGAAAATGTTATTTTATTGAAAAATATTTACATTTTAATATTAGGTGTTGGAATTAATTCGTAGCGTTTTTTAATGAAAGAATGTTATTTATTTCACATGAGCATTAAAAAATACATTAATGAAAGTACTTCCCATCACTTGTAAAACGCTACGAATTAATTCCAACACCTAATATAATTTGCAAAGATTTTGTTTATGTATTTTACGTTATAATACTTACAATTCAAGATGGCTGCTATAAGCAGGAATCTTAAAAATTTGAATTTTTTATGAAGCAGTGCTGAAATTAGATGCCTTCAGGAGGATGTAGCCCGTTAATAGGTAGGTATCTAATGCGCTTTCTCAGGCATGCCGTACACGGTAGATATATCACATCATGTATAATATATATTCTCTCTCTCTCTCTCTCTCTCTCTCTCTCTCTCTCTCTCTCTCTCTCATTCTATTCTACTCTTATATGAACGAGTGCCTATTGTTTCGTTAAATTTCTCAATTAAATGCTTTGTGCATTCGCGATCGACTTATCGCACCCTATCTTTTCCTTTTTCCTGTTTCTATCTTTCTCTTTCTATACTTCTTCTCTATCTTAATTCTCGCGGCGTGAATCGTGAATGGACTGCCACTCGATTCCGGGAATTTAAAAACGGGAAGGTATTACCGAAGAGAGACAAATGAAGAGGAAGGGGAAGGAAAGAGATGACGAGCGTGGCGAGGAAGAAAGAGAGAGCAGGAAGGGGCATATACATATGTAAGTGACGTAGGCAGAAAGACACGTGGTGGGTGTGAGCTACTGGTATTTTATTGTTTGCCTGGTGTGATTTGTGGTGTTGTTGTATTGTCGTTCGAACGGTTGCTCTCTCGTTACGGGTGTAGACCGGGATCGGCTCGTAGACCACTTCTGAATACATGTACGGTGATTCCGTAACTAAGTCTCAGCTACGGATAACGTGTGAGATATCGTAAATATAAATCACATGCGATCGTTGAATAGTTTTATTCCACGTTGGCCAATTTCCAAGCCCGCCTCCGACATTTATCGTCCGGCCGACCAGATGGTCATGGTATACATGCACGTTTGTACCGTGATAACATTAACACCTGCGACATCCAGTCGCGATTGTAATCGGTAATACCTCTTGTAAAATGCTCTGCCCAGTTGAATGGAAGTGGAACAGACACGATACTACAGCGTTCTTAATAAGAATAGCCACATAGACACGATTGACTGAGAACCAGTTTGCATCCTGTAAAGTTTGTCACAATGTGTAATGAGGCTGAGAGTAGCAAGGAAGTAATCGCGAAATTCGAGGCGCGCCGAGAGTGAGAGAATAATTCTAGTGACGCGCGCATAAATAGAGAAACCCCGTGAGATAAATTACATCTCGCAATAGAGCGGCAAACCAGCGGACGGATAATCGGGATTTTTGAAATTAATTGCCTCGTAACGTCCGTTTCCCGAAAGGCACATAAAATCCCCGTCGAGCACCGACGGGTCTCGAATATAAATTACGCGTTTCTTGAAATACTTGCGTTTTGCTGTCCCTCCACTTGCACGCGCTCTGATGTATCCGCAGGGCTGCAACCAATATACGATACATTATTGAAAACATCGATACGCAAAACTATCCAAGCAATACTTTATACTTTAGCACTGGTATTTGACATGAGATTTTTAATATTTAAAAGTTTATGTCATTTGAGTGATTATAACAATTGTGGATATTTACACAACGGTACATTAAAACATTAATTTTTAAAATTTTATTTTCAAATCAATATGTGAATGGCTTATAAATAAGTTTAAAAGTTAATTTAAATGTTTTACTTTTAGACAAGACGAAACCTTACACGAAAATAAATGATATAAAATATTAATTTTTTAATTTTATCTTGAAATTAATATGAGTGATTTATAAAAGTTTATAAACTACTCATATATTAATTTTTTTGTATATTTAATATCAATATCCTAAAAATAAATTTTATAACAAAATATTGTATCTGAAATATCTGAAATATCTTAAAGTTATATTGATATTATTATGACGAATTGAGCGAGTAAAACACACCGATATTTAAATGATTGGTCGCAATCCTTTGTCCAAATGTCTGTCGTCAATAACGATATGACGAGACGCACCGATAGTTACATAGCTCGTTGAGAAGGAAAATGTATGTGGTAACCCTCTTGCTTCATTATCCTCCCGCATGATTTACAGAGACGAATTTATAGTCTTATTCGCCAAGTCGTTATAGTCGGCCCTTAAATTCTATGTGTTCCAATACCTTTCTTTCTCCTTCATACTTCGATACTGGCATTCTTTCGTCCATACCGTTGACTTGAGATGTCGTGTCTTTGTTAAGCAATTTAACCTACAATTTTACCTCTTTAACCTACGACAGTGTTTAATCACATCTCATAATTGATTTAATTATTTTTCATATTGCTGCCAGACTGAGAGAAAAGTATTTGATGTTTGTAACTATAATTGCATGATAAAATAATTATGTTTAAGAGCTTCATTTTTATTATTGCTGCAGTGTATAATAATAACAATTATATTTATATTCTATCAAACTTTTTTCATCAAATTTATTTTATAGTTTAAGAAAATGTATAATTGATCCCGAAAATGACTACAAATTATAGTTAAATTATTACAATAGCAACTATTTTCTTATCTTTGTGGAAAGTTGCTGGTTCAAAAAATTTTATTTGATATAATTAACAATATAACTTAAAAATAGGTTTCTGAGAACAAATAGGAAATTAATATTATAACCAAAAAGAAAATTAAAAGAAAGTCACTTAAGAGCCTATGCAGTTGATGTGCAAAGTTTTTTTACTTATTTTTTTACTCATTTATTTACTTATTGAAAATAATCTGCATATGTCTTAACTGACGTTTTCGGTTCTTCTCAATGCGAAAACATTAATTAATTAAATAATAAATTATACACTATAAATTACCGTGTACATAATATTTAAGTCGACAAATTAAAATACAAAAGTTCGAAACATATATCTAATTGTTTTTTATCTTATTATTTATTCTTTAACGGATACATATGATTTTGTCGAGCTAAACACGAAGCGTTCTTCTCGAGCAAGAGTTAATTGTCGGAACGCGAACTACGTGTGCATTTTCTGCAGGTACATACTCACCGAAGCAACGCGCGCTTGCGGAAATAACAGGGAGATGAAGTGCACACAGGGTTTTACGGTTAATCGTAAAATAACCGCTCATTTCCCCGCGACATAAACTTTATCGGCCATCATGCCGCGAAATCGAGTCCCATGCGATACGAGAAACGTGCGGCGTGCGCGATACTTCTCTCATACTTCCGCGAAGTTTCCACTTTCTCGCGGGACGCTATCAGGCAATTCTGCCGCGATAAGACCTTGATTCGCACAGCCGTGGGAATCGATTTGACGCTTGTTACTACGAGGTCGCACATACCTGAGCGCATGCTCGCGAACCCGTGCGTATGCATTTTACGTACATGCTCGAGTATCGCGATTCCTTTGGCTCTGGTATCGATTGTTCGACCGAGAGCTAGGTCGAGAGGGATATCCCGTTTCCACGGGACATATAATACTCGCATTCCCTCGGACCTCCGTTTATTTCTTCGTATCGTGCCTCGGTATTCCATGCGTGAACCATTTACATTCGCGATGACGTATATGCGATCTAAATGATGCATTACTGTAGCATTCTATGATTTGGTAGATGCATTCAGTAGTTATTTATTAAAGAGAAGATAACGCTTCCCTATTTCCAAAGTGACAAAACTTAGAAAATTATTGACTAATTGAACATTGGTATAAAGAATATACCTATTTTTATAACATGACCAAGTGCCATTTTTATTGTTTTTATTTCACAATTCTTAATCCTTGAAAATGAGATCTTTTTAAGAAAGAAATTTTAAAAAAAACCTTGTTTTTCTAAAAATTTTCAGAGTGGAATTCGATTCTGGTTTCAGAGAATTCTAAAATTTAAATTTGAAAAAAATAATCTGATTATCGCGTGAAACTCAGTTTTAGGAGGTTCTTAATGTCATTGAATTTAAATGTAATTTGAAAATGTCAAATTTTTTAAAATTACATTTAAACTCAGCGATATCAAGAACCTCCTAAAACTGAGTTTCACGCAATAATCAGATTATTTTTGTCAATTATTGATAATTGAATTATTGATAATTTTCAATAAAGAAGGATTTAGTGTTATATAGCTCAAAATCAGAGTTTGGAAATTGGTTTAGAAATTAATAGCTACTAACCATTTGCATAACATTGACGAGCTTCAAACAAAAACTCGATATATTTTGCAATTAAAAATTTTCTAAAAAAGTTAATTTTTATGAAAGATAATTAAATTATTAAAAAAAAATTCTATCCATTATTGGATCCATCATTTTGAAATTTTTATTTTTAATATCTTATAAATCAAGTTTTACATAAATCAAGCGAACAATTTATAAAATAGAAAAAGGTATTCTCAAATAAAAATACATCCGTTCACAAAAGATTTAATAAAAAAATTATTTTTTTTAGTCGTGACGATTTTAATAACGCATCATTTTTAAATTATGACAATTTTTTACGAAGTTAAGTTATAATAATTTTTTTTTGATGATTGATAGAGTAATGATAATGTTTACGTAACACATTCATGATAATAACTCAAAAAATCATTTCTTAAATTGTGTCACTTTTGAAGTATAAAGAGAAATAATATAATTAATTTTTTTAATTTTTATAGGTACTTGTTGACGCAACGATTAAAATAAAATAATTAAATCTTGTTTGGTTAATTATCATTTTATCTATATACTTAACGGTTTGCAGATCACTTTTAATTACTATACTGTTCGTTCATCGCAGAGTTTATTTCATTCAGTTAGCTTGCAGAGCAATTATTTCATCGACCAGGAGACTTCCTGGTCGAACTCGGCGGACGAATTGACGGGACCGCGTTAACTAATTAGAATCTCTCTCATTTACGATAAAGCAGAATCACGCTGTTGGTTATTTTAACGGAAGATAAGATAAAAAAGATTCGTGAGAAACGTATGCCGTGATCAGAATCGAGGATTTTCGCCCGCAGCTATGATGACCGTTAGAAAGATCTTTTTAGATCGCGAATTTGAATCTCCTCTTTTTACAGTCATTATCTATAACGATCGTCATTAAGGTGTTCTACAAGCAGTCGATTATTACACAGGAAATACTGAAGAAATGAGTAATTATAGTTTGATTTTCTAACGCCTCGCGACTACGATGTCTCGGTGTTCAGAAATCATGACGACTATTACAAGCTTTTATTACGAGCTTTCGGTGCCATCTCGAGCTGACTACATAATGAATCTCATTGATTCAATAAACGAGTGTATTATCGCTGAGTACGATGGTTCTAATGGGATTTTAATCTCGCACTGCATGATTTGTTGTTTTGGCAGTGTGGTCTTATTTTCGTTAGATCCAAAATAGACACACTTGGAAGCTCTGCACAGAGCAAACTCTACAGAGTTTCGTTTTCACGGTAAATAATGTGAAAATGAATGTCGATTAGCAAAACAAAATGCTTTCTGCAATTTATACGAATAATAAATAAAAAAATATTTCCAAACGTCTCGCGCGCGTAACTTCCGTCATCAATCGAGCAAGCTCGTGCGCTAGAAGAGAAATATCGGAAGCAGTGCGGCAGTAACGGCCACGTGTAGCGCCGGCGAACAAAACATTAGTAGTGTGAGCGTCAACGTGAGGAGACGCGGAGGAGGTAGGGCGAATCGTGTCGAGGTAAGGCGAGGAGGTGAGGCGGATGTAGTGCTGAAAGACAGCGGGGTCGTTACTTAATTCTATGCGTTCGCTTAAATAGAACGACTTAGACTTAAGGTAGTCTGTAAAAATGAGAGAACACGCCGTTGTAAGAGAGCTGGCAACTTGTTCATATATACACGCGTTTCGGAAAAGAGAGAGAGAGAGAGAGAGAGAAAAAAAGAGGGAGGGGGGAGACGAGCGTGAAGGTGCGCTCACGCGCGCGCACGCACGGATCCCGCGACGTCGGTCGGGGGTGCCTACTGGTTTTGATATACGAGCACACTAATACATACATCGAATGGCGTTACACGCGTGAGTCATATCGAAAACCAGTCCCGCCGAGAGACGCACATACACACCAGCGAAACAGCGCGGAGCGGAGCGGGAATGGCGAGAGGAGTCTTTGAATATTTCAGGCGTGCTGGCGAGGCGCGTGCGTGTGTGCCGTTATGAGGGCGTGTGAGTAATTCTACCAATGTACTTCTCGATCGAGGGGACACATATGTGAGATTAAAATCCGTGCAACGTGTATACGTGCGTGCGCGTGTACGCGGTGCTGATTATTAACGTGTCTCGGTGTGCATCGCGCGCAGACTGGATTTGTTACCCTGTTTCGTGAAATTGTTTTCTGGATCCAGATGACGATCGATGAGCGCGGGAGACCTGTCTCGTGGCAGTCTGAGCAGCTCGTAAGGCTATCTTATATTCGTAATTTCAAACTAAGATTGTACTAAAGAAAAAAAGGCACACAAAGGATCTTGTATTAATTAAGTGGAAAATTGGGTCTCGACAAAATGAATTAGTTTTTACATATATTATACATATATTACATTTTACATATATTGTATTTTACATATATAATGTAGTTTATAATATGCTGAGCAAAAGTTGTGAACACAAGACTCAATAATAATTGATGGTTTTTCAGTTACAGTGTATTAAAGGTATAAAAACTTGTACTCCCGCAGTATCTTTGATATACTTAGAAATTATTCATTATTAAATCTTATGTTTATGATATTTTTTTTGCTCACTACATTATATATGAAAACTAATTCATTCCACCAAATGACCAATGTAATTAATGCGGAGACTTTCCATAAATAGTAAGACCTAAACAATAAATAAATCAATATTTTTAGTTTGTTACTATTTACATTTTTACCTTACATTTTTCTTTACTGTGATCGGTTGATTTAAGCTTATCGCTTAAACTCTTACTGTTTTACGTTTTTCTGTGTGCCATGACTAACTTCTAAGATGACTATGACACTTTAAAAGAGCATTTGATATTTTTCGAATTTGAATAATAATATAACTGCAAGGATTAAGGGGAAAGAGAATAGCACGATTATACTATATCCACTTTTCACATGATATTACATTTTAATTTATGATATTGTTTGCGAAAGTTTATTTCTATATTATAACATCAAGGCAATACTCAACGTCATAGAGAAAGTTATTTAGTTCTCTATGCTCCTTCGTCCGAGACGAAGTCGGTAAATAATACGCTACCGTGGGATGCGATTTTCGCAGGCGTGATTATTGATCGATGCGATCGTGATCGCCGATGCGGATTTCTCCATTTGTTTAAGGAGAATAGCGAGCGTGATTGCTTTGACGAATGATGGAAGGTAATACGCGAGTAATGGTTTTACTGCGAGAGCGGACGAAATTGCATGTGCAGGCCGAGATATAAGATCGAGTTGCACCAAATACGAGAGACATATTAAATGTATGAAACCTTGCAAATGACATGAACGAAACTGAATGTGTAAAAATCAGTAATTGATATAAGGACTCCCAGTATTAAAAAATAAAATAATAAATAATAAAAGTAAAGATTAATATATAAGAACACAAAGTTTTGGAGGCTTAAATTTTTTGTATATATAAAATATATATTTACTTTTATAGTGACTTTGGACGCACTATACTGATGCATATTAAAGTCGTTATTCACTGATTTAATCTGAATGTAAAATTGAAATACAAAAAATTATAATTTATTATAATTTCGAATTATAAAATATTGTTCTCTTAACAGCACAATGAAACACAGAGGATCTTGCAATTTAATCCATATCTTAGACACATAATGTTAATTTGTGTATGTGATTTTAATGCATTAGTGCGCACTGAGTACATCCAATCGAATTTGCTATTTGAATTACATCAATCCGTTCGAATTTTATAATTTAAAGTAAATATATTTTATAAAAGAATAAGTCTCAATAACTATGCTGCTCTTATTAACTTTTATTTCTATTATTATTTTACGGAAATATTACTATTTACGCGATATTTATTGTAATTTAGTTAATAATTAATTATCATACTTTTACAAATATATACGTTTACGAGTTTCAATAAAGCTAAGCGCGGACAAACTTTGTGCAAATTCTTGAAAAGATGTAGCGGACAAAAGTCATTGGCGAGTTGATGCGCCTGCGAAGATTGACAACGCGAGCGAGACAACGCGCCAGTGGAGCGAGCGCGGCTGAAGCACGAAGACGAGCAGCATATCCACCCACGACGTGGTGCACTATAACGAGGCTACAGTCCATTAAGTGCGTGCGGCTATTATGGCTAATGCATTACGAAGCGATAAAAAATGGGAACTATAGCGCAGTGCTCTCTGCCGCTCGCGCACCGGACTCGAGAACCGGACCACATTCCATGTCGGACGAGTACGAACGCCGTTGCTCGATGCATTGCTCGGAGTATAACGCTCGTAGATGCGCCGACGACACGTGCACCACTGCAAAACGCATCCCAGACGCGCCATACTCGCGACGTTCAGTTGCGATGTTCCGTCCGATTTATACGGTATTCCACGCACTGTCCGAAATATATTTCTAATATCCATTTTATCCAGTCCTCGTGAGAAAGTCTGTTGCATTTAGAAAAATGAGTTATACATAACATTCCGATACTTCTGTTTAAATTTTAATCGTCGCTTTCGTTAAAGTATTGTAGCCTTAGACTTTTAATCGCTTCGATTCTTTTTAGATATAAGAAATTAATGATAGAAAGCAGGCTGCTAAGAAAGATTTGTCAAGATGACATCTGGTTTATCTAGGAATCTTGAAAATGAGAAGGGGTAGGTAAGGACGGAACGGTAAGAGGAATGTAGACGCGGAAAGGATATAGCAGAATACACGGTAAAAAAGAACGGCAACCCTTTTCCTTTTCCTGTCCCTCCCATGAAACCACGGAAACTACCTTGGAAATTTGATTCTAAAAATATTCGTCTTATGGAGTTTCTCGGGTTTTTTTGATCGCGCTACTCCTTACTCCCCAACTCTCTTTTTTGTCTTCCTACCCTCGGGAGACGCGCATCAACCATATGGCCCGCGAGGGAGAGATAAAAAATTCATATTTTCACTGGAAGGGCTAAGACTGAGCGGTATTTTTAAATTTTGGGGAGTGCTCCGAGAGAGCATTCAACTTTGTCTTGCCGGATTCTTCAGGTTTCTGTAAATATTTCCCTCACCAATCATTAAATGCCAAGACAGAGAAAATAATTAATATAATTGTTATATGTAAGGATTCCTCTACTTACGACTATTTTGATTTACGAATTTTCAGACTTACGACTGATATGCTAAGAATTAGTAAAATATACGTTGGACCGAGATAAAAATTAATTTGCAATTGGGAGATCTATTTTTTCACATAACTTTATAATTATTTATGTTAAAAATGGCTAGTAGTGCAATTATTAAAAGAGAAAGAAGAACAATAGATTTTTAGTATTATATGATTGCTATATTTGATGCGATTAACTACAATCAAAAGAACTAAGTAAATAGAAGAATTATTACATTGTAAGTCTAAATTACAATTGAAAGATAAATTGGGTCACTATGCATCTACTGTTAAAATGTAGGTTTAATATATTTGTTGGTAGTTTTATATATTTTGATCTGTATGATTATTATTATTCCCACATTGATTTTAAAATTTCGATATTTAGCATCTTACAATTGGAGTATTTTTACATAATATATTTCTTAATTAATTAATTAATTTTCTGTTTATTTTTCTGACATAAAATTTAAAATTATAGAGTACTACATGCTTATCTGTATATTTAATTTATTTGAGCAATAATATGAAGCAAATGGAGATGGATGTTGATTATACCTGAAATCGAAAATAGCTTTTCCATTCATCCCTGGGCGATCGGCGCCGTCTTCCGTTATTTAAGGGTTTCTTTACGCTAATAGTTTTCTCACACGATCCTCGGAACGGTAAAACCCTTTTCACGGAAATTGAAACCTTTTCGGAAGCCGCATGCAGGTCCTGAAACGGGTTAAATCGTTGGCACATTACGCAAAATCACGCGGTATTTTCGATACCTGGGGAAACACGATATTTTATTGCTGGATTAAGATCCTTTAAGAAAACGCTGAGGGAGAAAGAGAGTCAGTGAGAGAATGCAGTCTGACCCATTTTCGAAGGGTTCCACTTCAACCCTTTCGAGACCTAACGGGACGCCGCGACATTTTTCCCACATTCTATTTTTCCGAAAATCGACTACCTGATCATCGACTAGTTGTTGCAAGACCCAAATAGGGTCGTTTTGTAATACGGGAAAGGGTTAACTGAGCTCCCTGTTTTATGATTTCAATTTACTTCATCGAGTAAAAAATAAAAAAAAAATATTTTTATGTATAAAATTACTTTATTTTGAATCTTACGTATAATAGTTTTTATAAATATTTTTAGTAATTAAATTTTTTACTTCTACAAAAAATGCAAACAATATACAATATATAACGATATTTTTACATTGTATTATTAATGGTAAAGCTACTGATAACAATAAATTATAGAATAGAATTGAATTTTATTTCATAAATAAAAAAGTAAAATATACTATATGTACTTCACTAATGAGAGTAACCTGCGTGGAATTTTCATAAATTGATGAAATGCGTAATACTGGTAATGATCACAAAAGAGAAATACAGGAATACAAATACGAACAGAGCGATAATTGTGATAAATGAGCGCATTAAAAAATCAAAAGGCAGAAGAACGTTCACACGGCGGATTGGTATAATCACGTGAATCAGGCCCATTTTCGTTCATGACTCTTTTCAGCTTTAATCATTCTTAATCCCCGTTACAAGCTACCCGCACGATGTAAATAGCTCGGAAACGTCAATCTAAAAGTTGGAAGGGATATTAATGTATATATATATATATATGAAGAAAATTTGTAAAAATAAACTTTTTTCTAATATCTTTTTATCTGAAAGTTTTAGTAAATGAAACAACTTTCTTTATTTAACGAATTAATGTCATAATAATACAATATTGAAAATTGACCATTTATCCATAATATTATATAACTTAATGCTTTGCTGTAAAGCGTATTAAAAAGTTTATCTTAAAAATTTAAAGATTTAAGCTTTTAGAGTTTTATTTTAAAAAACTAAATTATCGTGGTTTACTTTCATATTTTTTGATCGCATTCAATTTCTGCATAGCATCCCTCGTTTTCTCTCAATTAGCGACATCCATAGAAACCCCAAATAATCGTCACCCATGCGTAACGCATCGGTGATAAGCATCGACAGCATCGTAGAAACCTTTGTGGGGGTAGAAAGTGGGAGTGTCTTTCGAGGGCACTCGAATGACGTCATTGGTCGGTGGAACTTTCCCGTACCGGGGTGATTCTACACGAGGGTGGAGAATTAATACACTTTGAAATTTTACTCGTTGCTTGCTGTACGCGAATCGAGTGTAATGATATATTGAGTTACATAGCAGTTTTACTATTCTATAATAATTCCTGTATCACAACATTTTTATCATATCATATAACGAAATTCAATCATAATTCTGAACATTATGATTTCGTTATATGTATAGCGCGAAACGTATAAAAAATATTTACAATCAATTATAGGACATATCATAAAAATGAATTCGTTATATAATTAAATTATATAACGAATCGGAAAAAAATTAGGAAATGTTTAATTAAACCTTTTATTACTGAAAGTTAATTTAGAAGAATTAAAAAAAAATTGTATGTATAATAAAGATTCACATCGTCATGCCATATACAGTTCTTCTCATGACAATGAAGATAATTTACTTACTATTCCGAGATAATTTTGTTAACTAGTCGTTGATATTTTTCGCGAAATTATCTCCACGAGACCACCCATTCACTCGCGTGTGCAGGGGCATCTTAACGGCAACGTGCAGAGAGGTGTGTGCCGTTCGCCAGTCGGTGGACGAATGCGTGCAACAGCGGCCAAGGAACGGAAGAAGAGGAAGGAGTTGCTCGGCGGTGGCAGAACTCCGTCTCTTTGCCCCCGTCATCATCATAGTCGTGTGGTGGTACCGCGACAACGTCGGGGGTCGACGGGAAAGAGGCACCGACGTGCACTGTCGGGGGTGGGAGGCGGCGGAACGTCGGGCGAAGGCGGGGAGAATGCGACGCGTCACTGCTCTCGACGGGGTGGGGCAACCTATGGATGGTAGATTGGTGGGGGCCCCCGAAGTCCGCGGTCTTTCTCTGTCGGTGAAAGAGGGGCCAAGGGAAGAACTGTGTGTTCCCTCTCTTTCCCCCTGTTCCTCCCCTCTCCGCCGTCTTTGTCTCTCACCCTTTGGAGGGGTTCAGTCATCTCGCGCCAGTCGAGCCACGCGCACTCTCCTGTCTGATATTTCTGGGCTCGCTGGAGAAACCACCCTAAAATTCTGAAGGTGACGAAACAGTTGTTATCATTGCGAGGGTGGCGAACCCTTGTTTGCTGCTGAGGGTGGTGGTAAAAGCGCGTGGCAGAACGAATTTCCGCGAGTTTGAAGAAGACGCGAAACGAACCGCCCTCTTCGGACGTAGAGTTCGGAAGACCACCCCCACTTCTTCCCCCTCTTGATCGAACGCGCGCGCGCGCGCTCGCGAGCGCGTGCCTCCCTCTTCGTCGCGGATGCTTAGACAACCTCGAGAATCGAAGACACACGGATACCGAGTTTCACGGGTGGAGAACCCGCGCGTGTCGTCTCGAAACAACGAGGATTCATGTCGGAACGATAGTTTTGAAGTATCGTGATAACGCTGCGAAGAAGGAAACGACGTATTTGTCTCTGGTGTATATTTAATAGGACCTTGATTAAATCTACGCAGTGCCGTTACTATAAAACTGTTATTTTTTGAGTTTCAATAAGTATAATCCTCCTTTTACATCATGATGAAATAGGCATTCTAATCCAAATTTGTGATAAGCTCCAGTCAAGAAATTAAATTTGAAATTGTGCACCATGAAATTTAACCGTCAGGAAGAATTGCTAATCGTTCGGGTTGACAAGATTATGAAGAATCAATCGAGAATGTCGAATGATCGTTGTTTGAATGCTTTCCAAAATTCGAGGATTTTAAGTGACGGCGTTCAGGGTGGCACAGGAAGTGTTCGATGAGGGTGGAAGTGATCTGGGAGATTTCGAAGAGGAAGAAGCTGACGCATGCTTCGTATTCCTCGCGAATTGGGACTCCCTGAAGAAATTTTTGAAAGTCCCGTAACAAGGATTGGTCGACGATAATTCCGAAGACTCGAATCTGGATCGTTCGGTGTGAGTGATCGCAGAGATTCTGCGAATTTGGTGCGCGAGCGACATTGAATTGTCACGTTTTCTAAGTGAGCGAACTGGAGCTGATTAGTCGGAGGTGAATTAGTGTGGATAATCGCCAAAACGCATGTCAGAACTATGGTGATGTTGACGGGAGTGATTCGCGGCAGGAACGGAGATACCAGTTAGACAGCAAGAGGTAAAGTTTGCTTCCGGTTCTTACAAACGACCATCTTAATGCATAAATTAATTTGAGGAGTGGGAAAAACTGCTGGGAAATTTTGATGTGTGAAGTTCCGAGATAATTTTATATAGAGTAAAAGAAGGTAATTCAGTATTTTGATAGAAACACGTAATTTTCATGTAACATTATTCTAAAAAGATGAGGTGTGTAATTAATTTCTTCGTCTTCTGAATTAGTGTATTATCTTCTATTTCATTTCTTTTTAATCTTTTAATAATTGATTTTTCTTAAATTCTTTTATATTTCTTAAAATAATTTGCGCATAAAATTATCATTATAATATATGTTGAATTACTGTATAAAGTTTTAACGAATCAGCAGTTTATCTCTTGTGAAGCTGTATGCATGTACATACATTAGCTACAGTTGTCAACCGATTTCACATCGTCTTATTTCACTTGAAACAAATGAACGAAGTCGTATTTCTAGCTTCCTGCCATTTATTTATGTCACTTATAGTCAATAAGCGTCACTCATAAACTTTTCTTGGCCGAAACAAGGTTAGCGATAATGTACTTAAATTATGCCACACAAAGCAATGATGGGTTGCAAGATGTAAAGAAGTTGGCTGGTCAAACTTCCTGGTCCCGATTGAGCTCCGTGAATTTCCACGCTCCGAAGTGTGTCTCGAGAGAACGAAATTAGCTCATAGAATTGTTCCTGATTTCGTGGAATTTGCTACACAAAAATCCGTTAGGAAAACTCGTCGGAGCGTGCCCGTTTAAAAGTAGATTATTTTGCCAATTAGGCAAAAAATATTATTTTCTAAATTCTTTCTCACTCTAAAGAATGAAAATTGAACTAGTCTTGAAAAAGAGTGAGATTTATTTTAAAAGTTTAGAAAGTTCTGTACGATAAACTGTCTAAATATTGATCTGTTTTCCTCTAAATGCATTTTATATTATAATTTGGCTTTCAATTTTTTCTCCTACAATATTACACATAAAAAATTTTTTGCTGAAGTATCTAAAAATTTAATTAAATACACATCATCAAAATAATTTTGTTAGATCATCAAAATATTATGTAGGACGCTCAAGCTAAAATGTCACAACTTTTTGCAGCTCATTATACTTGAATGTTTTTAACGTAATTACTTTAATATAATTACTACTCTAATAAAATTATTTTCAAATTTGTGTCTACCTAAATTTGTTAATACTTCAACAAAATTTTTTTCGCTAACTTGTATACTTTACGCGACGACATTAAATCGTATGTAGTCGGATAACACGGCCACGATTCGAAAATTATCCCGAACATCGACCTTCCTGTCGGAATTCGACCTCGATCTCCCGACATGAAAGTTCTCGAGCAAGATTATGTCACTTCTTTTCCTCCCCATTTTCGTTTTTTTCTTTCACAGAAATTGTCGCCGTTTCTCTACGACCATTTTACATATATACACTATCTCATTTTCATCATAGTCTTACTGTTACATAAATGTTTCATAGATGTTGCAATCTGGTTGTTTTACAACAAAAATATAATAAATTCATTTGATTTGTAAGCACATTCTACCGTAATACTCTTATTTACGGTATGTTTAACGTTATTATCTTGCTATACGTGAACGCTAATCAAACATGTAATATTTTGTGTGTGCTCTGCTTTGTAATCGTTTTGCGGCAAAGATCTTTTTTAATTTTTATTTCGATTAATTATTAAACTTAATAACATTTGAAAAATATGAGACGCCTTAAGAACAAAAGAGTAAATATTGTATACATATATTATACAAAAAACAAAAATTTTTAAGAAAAAAATCCGTAAGAAATCCATAAATCAAAAGGTTAAAGAGCAAGGAAACGCGAGATAATACAGTGAGAGAAAATCATGTGGATCGATCGAATAATCAAGAGGGACACGCATAAAAATGAGACAAAGAAACGGAAGATGTAGCAGACGTGACGAAGGGAGGAGGATACCGCAAGGAAGAAATGAAGAAATCAGGAAAGGTGAAATAGAAATTGGAAAGGAGAAGAAGAAGAAGAAGAAAGGGAGAAAGAGGATGAGGAGAAAAAAGAGAGAATAGAGGACAACCGGGGAATCGATATATGGTGATATACGTTGTAAGGTACTGGAACAGTGGAAAGAGAGAAATCTTCGGGAAGGAAAAGAAGGTTGAACGAAGAAACGTGAACGGAGAGAGAACTCGAGAGGAAGGGGAAGAAAACCACGAAACAATTGGAGAAGCGGAGGCGGCCGCATTTCATGTTGCCTGGCATCGGCTCCCTTTAAAGAGTCTCTTGCTTTTTGTTAGCTCTTCGAAAATTATGATTGTTTGTCCGCGAGATTTACTGCTCGGAGGCTCCCTCGACGCGCCGTGCGTGTGGACGTGTGTATGCGCAAGACGCTCTCGAGGAGTACCGCGATCTTTCGCTAGACACCGTGAGTTAGGTCTTTGAGGGACGGTCGGGGAACGATAGGAACTCTGAAGGTTTACCAAGATTAAAGAATCAAGAATTTACAGCACTTGTTACTAAACTGGTGCTCTACGCTACTTCCTTCTCTTTCGCTCACCATCTTTCTTGTCGCGCTATCTTAATTAGTCGTTGTTTGAAGTACGAGATTTTGCTTTATGCCGAAAATGGACTCCGCTGCTTATGAACAGCACGAGACGTAATCCACGCGAGAAAATGACTGAGTTCGCATTCGTCTCGTCTGCAAAAATTGTGTTAAAGGCAAATCGATAAAAAAAAATGTTTTAACTTGTTTTCAATCACAGCAAATTGCTTATGTACTATTATTGTACATGCGATTTCAATCGAACATATTATACCATGCATGATTTTCTATGCTATAGTCGAAGCTAACGTTCATTGATTATTCACGGATTATTCAGACGTATACCAACCAATGTAGACTATAATCGGGAAAGAATTTAATTAAATATTTATTAATGTGATATCTGTTTTATAGTACAGGGTGACGCATGAAATGTCATACTATTTAGTATACAAGGTGTCTATGACGACCATTGATGACAGATTCCTGAGATTGTTTCGAGTAAAAAATTCTAATATCAGAAAATATCGAGACTACAATAATTTATAAATGAGAAGGTTTTAAATTTAATCGATCTGTCCAGATTTGTGTACTCAAGCATGCACATAATAATGAAGGTTTTCAAGCATCAATTCTATTCTCTTCTATTCTCCTAAACATTTTTGCTACTGTGCAAAGTGTCATGCCTGAGCGCGCAAATATTGGACAGTTCGATTGGTTAACCTTAAATCCTTCTCATTTCAAAACTAATACGTTCTTAATATTTTGCTATTAGGATTGTCTTGAAAAAGTCTCAGGAATTTGCCATTAACAATTGTCACGATGAGTCTGAGATACCTGAGTAACATTTATTTTTAACAAAATTGATACAGAATTGATTGTACCAAACTTTGAAAACTAGAAGTAGATATTTGATGAACCGCCCTGTAGTATCGGAAATAAAATTATCGATCTAAAAGCTTTTAGGTGAACCAGTTAATAATATTGTCAATATTAATAAATTCTGATAATATTACTGATTGTGTGTGGTTGATATTAATGGATTGACTAGAATATTGGCAATGTTTGGATTTTGATTCTCGATTATCACTTTATTAGGCCCCATGTCTCAGTATGTCACAGTGCAATAAATGTGAAATTAAAGTGAAATATATTGTCAATAATACTAATCGTGTAAAGTTAAAATAAGATAAAAATACTAAAAATATTAACGCATACTGTCAGTATTATTGATTCAATATTACTCAATATGCATATTATTGACCATGTAGAATCATCTTTCATCTATCAAAGCATTTATGTATCTCTATCAAATGTGATTTTTTTCTATTCTTTGCGCGATTTCCTTGGAACTTGGACCGAAATGCAACTTTTATGGGACACCTGTTGCTATATTCAAACTTCCCCAACTTTTTACCGCGCGACTTTCCTCACGGAATTGCTAAAGGCTCTTTTACTGCGACGAATCTTTATCCGCTGAGCTACCGTGTCCTCTCGAGACACGAACATCTGATTTATTCGAGGTCTTATTGTGATTGCATAGCCGAGAACGGGCCAACTCGAGACGAGTCTCCCAAACGGCGCGACTCCAAAAAGCGATTCTTCCTTCGGTGCGCCGACGCGGCGATCGTTCTATAAATTTCACGAGTCTTTCGAACCCTATATTTTCTCGTTATCCTCGCGTTTTGCACGACACATTTTATTAAAGTACGATAATTTTACGAGGGTCGACCATCCTCCTGCTTTGGTTTGTCTTCTTTTTCTTCCACGGTTCGCCACGCTGCATCGCGTCAGATCATCTGCTTTTTGTTTACAATACTTCTGCTCAAACTCGATTTATTTATACATTTCCTTCCACACTTCTTTTATTATTCATCATCCTCGATATAACTATGTATGCTAATTTTGTTAATTACGTGCGAAGTCTTCAGTCATCGCCGTTAAGTATACTCGCGCGAATAGTGTCAAATTTTCAAGCATTTAATTGCGCGTAGATTTTTATCTCGTTTAATATATACGCTAATTAAGACCATACGCCCATGGTATGGTGGTGAAACTTGAAGACGTGACGTGTGATATGTCGATGAAAACGCAGTGTACGATATAATCTTCTGTGCTTTTAATAACGCTTACACTTTCGCGAGTAATATATTCAATTTTACCCGCACGTGGCTTTGTTATCTGCGATGCAAATATAAGTATGGTGTTAATTACGATGATATCACCGTAAAACATACGTTTAAAAGTACGTTCGCCTACACTTAATATAAATATTATATCTACTAATATTATATCTTTGACAATTTATCTCTAATTAAACATATAAAAAGAAACATAAACTCGTGTCTCCACTGTTCGAAAGTAATACGACTGAAAAGTAACTGACTTAATTTCAAACACTAATAATTTAACTAATTGCGCGAGTATCAACACCCCGAAACATCTCGGTGCATCGTTCTCGTCATTGACTTCTCGCATATATATCCGACCGTGCTTCTCCGAGGCAGCTCGGCAGTAAAAGGTCTAAAGTTTTTAATACTTTCAGTTGTTTTTATGGCGGCTGGCATTTGCTCTTTTTTATTGTTTCTCCTCCCCTTTCCCCTCCCTTTCTCCCTTTCCCCTCTCTCCCTCTATCTCTTTCTTCTGCTTTCTCAACGAAATGCGCATGAGAAACCGAGCGTATCGGAGGAAGAGAGAAAAGAGGAGATTCACAGTCAGCCTTCTCTGATGTACGACTTGGCGGTCCGCGTGAAAAAAATCCCATAAACCAGTAAAAAAGCATGGGGTCTCTGGGCCAGAGAAGAGGAGAGAGATGGAGTGAAGGGGAAAGAAGAAGAAGACGCGGTGAGAGTAGGAGAGAGAGAGAGAGAGAGAGAGAGAGAGAGAGAGAGAAAGGGGGAGTTCCAGTATCGCCAAAGGAATTCCTCTTATGACGAACCACGCGTGATTTTCTTTCGTCTGCCTCCTTTCCACCTCTCTGCCTCCTGCGTCTCCACCGTGGCTTTACCCGACAGTTCCAATGTGCGTTTCTTCACCTTCATTTCGGCCCTTTCTCTGCTTCTTTCCCTCGTCGCTCGCCTCCTCATCCTATTCTTTCGCGAGTCTTAATCTTTCGCATCTGCCTATCTAATAGCGTCTTAATTAGCCATAGTAATATCAAAGAATTTTATATCTTGGATGATACAAACGGAAGGAAGTAAATCTTACTAACGCATTATCTTCACGTAAATTCTTAATTAACATTTTTCTTCTTACTAGTACTACAACTCTATATTATTGCGAATATTAATCTATATTATTTGCAATGTCAAAGTGACTTTTTTAATGAATGAGAAAATGTTACAAGACAACTTTCAAAGAAAATAGGAATTATTTTTTTAATCGATCGATAATTAATTATTTCCAACTTTTCGGTGTCTACATTTCTCGTTTTTTTTTGCAGCGTATTGTTATCCTCTTTTCTTCATACTTTCTCCTCTGCTTACAACTCAATCATTCGTCAAAGCTGAATAGGCAAATTAAAAAGCGGAGACAAAAGCAGGTCATATGACAAATGACAGACACATGTGGCATCACGCGTTTTGCGTTTATTATTTGTGCCTGTCTACACATAGGCTGGAAAATATATTCTCTCTGTCGTCTTAGCGTACTCTGCTGAAATGCATTTGCATAGCTAATTTATTTAGATGTCAATCCATATATTTTTTCCTCGGAGACATTTAAATCTCGAGATTGTATTTTATTAAATTCTAATTAAAATACATCAGATATTGTATATTAATTTTATTTTTAAATTTAATTGCTTTTTTTCTTAGAACAATCGATTTTTTCACAATAATTTTATGTATTTGTAACACTATTACGTATGTGAGACTTTGGATAAGTTTTATTGTTTCGCGTAAATATCGAAGAAGGAAGTGACGACAGTGTGATTTCGTCGGTGATAATCGATCGCAAGGATATGCAAATTCGACTACACGATGCGCATACATAGAAAAGAGTAATACGAATTATGTTCTCTACGGCGGACAGAAGAACGAAGAATCAGCGCTCTCTATGAATAGTTATAGGTTGTTTCGCATAAATTAGGCCACGAGGAATTAATAACTAATTCAGCAGGTTTTCAATTACGGCGCGATCGAGAGTTTAGCGGTATGAAACTTATAAATATGGAGGCGAATCGCAGTCTGACGGCGCAACCACCTTGGATGGACCGTGGGCGAGATACTTTTGCGAGAACTGTTGCGCTAATTATCGAATTAGCACGCGATTCCTCGTCACGAGGGACCACAAAAGATGTCACGAGCGTTTTCATTACGTCGCAACTGATACGAATCGACAGGCCATTCTCTTGACATTTTAGAATATTAAACTGAAACTTATGAATTACAAAGAAAGAATTTTTTTTACATTATTAATTTAAATTAAGATATTTTTGGAAGATTCACAATTCTCCTTCAACTTTTACAGATGTAGACAAAAAAGATGTTACATATTGCGCCACTTGAGAAGAAGTTTGCTGAAGTATCTGCACTGAATTCGAAGTATCTGCACAGAAAAATTGTTTGATTGGATTAAATAGTAATTCTGGTGAAAAATGGACAAATCAGAATTTTCTGATAAAATCTATTAGAATTCTAGTTGAGATAACTAGAATTCTGATTGATATAATTATTTTAAAAATAGAAATATTATCAATCACACACAGAATTCCGATTATCTCAACTAGAATTCTAATAAATTTAACCTGAAAATTTTGATTCGTTCATTTTCAATCAGAAATTTTTTTTAGTGTAAAAGTTTAGTTAGATACAGATTTGAAAATAATTTTGTTGGATTATTAAAATATTATACAAAAAAGACATTCAAGTTGATTACTAGAATGTCAAAAATTTGTGCGACATTTACTCGTCAAGTTTCTTGCAGAATTATTTTGATGATCTAACAAAATTATTTTCCAGATTATATATCTAAATTTCAGATACTTCAAACAAACATTTTTACTGTGTACAAATGTACAGCGTTCGTTCTTCCATTTCCCAGTTGTAAAATTCACAAAAAGAATAGTTTTATTGATATGTTTAAAAATTTAAATAGGTACAGACCTAAAAATAATGTCGATTATTAAAATAATTATGTACACTCTAAAATTCTTGCAGTGAAATCTTACTCTAAGACAGTGAAAATGCAACCATCTTTAAAAAAAAGTGAAAATATTTTATTTCTTGAAAAAGCGACGTCCTCCATTCTCCTCTTTTTAGAATAAAATCCTCCCCCCCTTTTTTTAATGAGATTTCACTCCTCTGAAGTAAAAATTTATTTTAAAAAGAGTGAAAATTGTCACTTTTTTCTAGAAGTAAAATATTTTTATTTTTTTTTCAAGGGTGGTTATATTTTCACTTTCTTGGAGTGAGAGAACTGTAAAAAAATTTAGAGTGTAGAAATCTCAAATTAGTTGCTAAAATATGAAAAGTTTTTGCATCATTACGCTCGAGATAATCGCTTCCTATATAATTATTTTGATAGTTCAATAAAATGATTTTCAAATTATTTTATTTAGATAAATTCATTTAGATAAATTTGTTGACACAGAAAAATTGTTATTTTCGTGTACTTTAGTCATTGAATCTCACGCTGCAATGCAAAGTTTCTTCCGTT
Organism: Acromyrmex echinatior; assembly: GCF_000204515.1. Next base: position 847,699 of record NW_011627240.1, on the reverse strand, counting down.
GATATAAACTTGCTCCAACCGGTACAATGCTTCATATCATAAATGTTTCCCGCGCTACTATCGAGCTTGGCGTCCCGATGAATTATATTTCGATGATCATCTCGATCGAGGATCTTTGAATCGAAGGAGAAGACGAGGAAGAGGTAAAAGAAGAAGAATAAGACGAAAGGCCGCCCCGATCGCAGCACCATCCGTAATTTCAGATAGAGTCGGTGCCGGGTGTTATTAAACCTGATAGGCCAGCGAACGTTTCTCCCTCGCGGGTGTTCCCCGACTTCAATTTAAATCGGTGACTTTGCTCTTCTGCACCCACCCTGTCTCTTCAGCCTCCGCTCCTTTCCGCGTCCTTCGCTGCCCTCACTTCGCGGTGCGTACGCGCGTCCACCCTCTGAGCCGCAAAGTTGAGCCCTTCGGGCCCGTTTCGGTCAGCAACGAGATGAAGCAGAATAAGATCTACGACGGGACCATAGAAGAATAAAGGAGAACAAAGAAAGATCGTATCTTCACTATTTGTTAACTTTAAGGATAACGACCAGTTATTAATACTCGAGATAATTATCGATTTTGATTATCGACATGAATCGCCATTAATCACTGGTCTGTATGTATCGAATATCGCCATACCTGAAAAGTCTCTTTGTGATTTTCCTTAACACTTCTGTCAATGCATAATTTTTCACTTTTTCACACTATCGTATTTCACAAGGTTCTCGTGAAAAATGTAACAATGGGCAATGTGAACAGATTAAGATTCTAAAGGCTATAAATCAGAAGATAATATAAATATATATATATATATATATATATATATATATATACTTACTCCAATTGGTAATGTATATACATACATAAATTTATTCTCATATAACAAAAATCTAAACGTTTTGTCCTTACTTTTGGATTATTTTTAGTACATAAAAATCCTATTCATAAAATTTGCGTAAAATATGAATTATAATGATACAAAATGAAATGAGGTGCATAATGAATTAATTAAGAATCGTAAAAGTGAAAACGAGATAAAATTAGTGCAAAACTGTTGATTGAAATGTGGAGATTTGAAGTTTCACATACACACATAATAACTTTGCAAATATAAAATTTTTTACTTATTGTTAGCAAAATTAAACATATCGTGCCTTTCTGGAAATTGTTCTCGACTTCTCGTCATATTGGTACATATGATAGGCGCTTAATGGTGTCATAGCAGAAGAGATCGTTTGTCAGGACGAGTCTCCTGACAAGTCAATGCCACGTCAGTCAAAGGCAGGCTCGTATCTCACTGTGAATTATTCGCGATAGGTTGCCGTGGGCAGTTCCGTTTAAAAGGAGCTCGTGCGAGCCAGGTCAAGAATCTTGTTCTTTTCTCTAACAAATTTCTAAAGCAAAGTTCTTTCTGAAATTTACTACGACGAAAACTGTATATATATTATATTTGCGTACGTATATATATTTAAATTTTTCTAAAAATTATTGTTATACATTTTTGGAATATTTAATAAAATGTAGATTTAATTAAGTGTAGAATTTTTAATTTTGTGCAGAGTTACAAATAATATTAAAACAGTATTAGCGTTTAACTTCTAATCAAGTTCTGAGTTTAATGATTTCTTATGTTTTTATACTAAAATAAAAAAATTCATTAAATATGGAACGTTGTTCGAAGATATGATTACAATAGCGCACAATCGAACATATAATAGTTTTGATTGCATAAACGTCATTTGATTGCAAAATCTGACGTATGTATATAATGCCTTCTATTTTGACGTGCACGCAAAAAGCTTCTCTCGCTAATAGTGCGTATCTTTCGCGATCATAAGAATATCAATGACAACGTTAAGAGTAATCCACCTGATAAAGCCATTAAAAACGTCGGTAATGACTCACTGGATGGAATGCGATGTCATTATTAGAGAACAAGCGTCAAAATCTCCGTGAGACCACGCGACCATCGATCCTCCACCTCGCGTAGCCGGTGGCGATTGTGCGGGATCGTAAATCGACGTCGAGCTTATAGAGAACAACGTGACGTCAAGATATCTTTCTGCGGAGCAGGAAGTGGCTGGAAACGCGAGTCTGCGAGAGGCAGACGTGCGGACCGTCCTATCACGACCGGTTCTCGCGCCGATCGCATTTCCATCGCGCCTGCGTCACTCGACGACGACGCGCAATGAATCCGGACCTCTCGTACCGGTAGCTGCTACCGCGCACGAGTATGAGATCGACCGTTATTCAGAAATTAATTCATAATTAGACCGGGGCTCACCTATGGGGGAACCTAACCCACATTCCAGCCACCGGCTGTCCCCGCTGGCTCGGCAGGCTAGCTCGTTTCCAGCTTTACTTCTCTGTCTTCTTTTTGTCTCTGTTCCTTTCATCTCCTTGCTATTGCCACTTCACCGCCGTCGTTGTCGTCGTTGTCATCGTTGTCGTCGTTGTCATCGTTGTCGTCGTCGTTGTCGTTAGGTCTGTTCCTTCGCTCTTTGCACTTCTCTACCTCTTACACTATCTCGCCACCTGGTCTACTCACCTACGCGCGACTATCGACAGCCGTTTTGCATGGTTTCTCCGCTGGCTCCACTGCACACGCAGCATATTATCACATATCCGCGAGTGTATTATCCGCGTTATCCGCGTGCCATGGTGCGCACACGGTGACACTCCTCTCTTAGAATGCGCCACAACCGCGGCTGCCGGATCAGCTGATTGATTCGCGTTCCCTGACAATGATCTGCAACGATCTTCGAGCAGTGATATTTGCGCACATGTACGCACGAATACCCGTTTTCGAACGAATATGAATGCAGTTAAAGAGCAAATGCATCTCTCCTGATGAAAACTCATTCCGATAAATCCCAGTCGAATGTGGGAGCTAATGAAACAGCCGGTATGAATTTCGTGTTGAACGACGATTTGTATCGTACTCTAGATCGTGATCGAAATTTCAATAATTATCGATTGGTAATTTCGAATTCCAGATTGAATGTCTTACGACAAATTTTATCATTAATCTTAATTTTATACGGAAAGAATGGTTTTACTGAAATATCTAAAAATTTAGCTATAGATTTGAAAATAACTTTGGTGAACCATTAAGATAAGTATAAGGATACTACAGTAAAATGCTGCAAAAAGTTTCGATATTTTAGCAACTGGCTTGAACGTCGTAGAGAACCTTTAATCAACGACTGTTCATAAGAAGGTCACTTTTGATTAATCCGCATTTTCTGATAATTTGCGTTAATCAGAGAGAGAGCACATATCTTTTATCACTCACAAGATTTTTGCAGAACGACACACTCTTATTAGGTCAGACTCTGATTAGAAGATCTCTACGTCATACATTATTATTTTGATGGTTTAACCAAATTATTATATTTTCGAATCTATATCTCTCTAGCTAAATTTTTAAATACTTCAGCAAAATATTCAGAAAACGATGTAATGATAGCAACTAATAAAGGTAACAAAACTATACAAGTTTCATTATATATAGAATTAATATATAATAATTGAATAAATTATTTATAATTATTTATCGTAAATATGAAATAGTTATTTTAACTATGTATTTATGTTTATACAACTATATACGCTAATTGTATAATATTTATTAAACAATTGTGTAGTTATAGATGTTTTTCTCTGAATACGTTCTTTCTATGTATTATAGTATTATTATTTGTTAGGGAGTATTAAAAAGAAAAACATATTCGATGTGTTGAATATTAAAATATTTATATTTCTTTAAAATAGGTATGCATTTACATATGTAAACTCGTAATAAAATCTGATAGGTATGGTGTGTCACGACATTGTTCCTTCGAAATCACGTCTATCTATAATACATTCTGTCTGTCGAGCAAGGAGGAGTCTTCTGCAGTCATTTCGCAGTGTCATAGTTCACACGTTAATAACGGCGCGCGCCCACGTCGGCCTGAAATCATAGTAAGTTGCGCCGCGCCATGCCGCGCCGATTGAAACTCGATATCGCGTTAATGCGGACGCGATAGATTAGAAAGTGGATTTTAGATGTTACCATTCTCGCGCCTTCTTCACCGGGATCGGTTTCAGATGCGATCACGCGCGGCCTGGCCCCTCGATATCGATATTCGCCACGCGCGTTATCAGCGTTTACGATCATGCTTGTGATCTATGCGGGCACATGTGAGAGATTTCAGGCGCACCTCGAGCTAGATGTCGTTTCGAAATCGCTTTCGAGTACGCTTTGGTTTTATTTCCATTTATGTTCCCACATTTTCTATATATCGTTGAAAAATAGACGGATAGACATTCGTCATTAGTGGAGATTGGTACAGATATGAGACACCTCGCGAAAGCGTGTTATCTTTCGTGCTGCTTGTATCTGCGCGACGATAACGCAGCTGCAGGAAGCCTGGAGATGCCGTAACGGAAGAATATACGCCAAGTCGTAAGTGGGTCAGATGGATTCTGGTTTAAATGCATGAGTACGTGCGTGCGTACTGTGTTTTTGTTTTCGCGAAAACATTAGCTCTTTAGATTTAGAACTGTCGTATAAAAAGAGAAACTACTCAATGTGATGAAATTTAATAATTTATTTATGTCTGTTTCTACCAATACAGATCAACTTTAGTCTCGGTTTAAGTTACTTTTTATTTCGTTCCAATTTTAAGAATTGGATAAAGATAAAAAGTAAATATTAAACCGAATTTTAGAATATTAATACGATTAATTCATTATCTCTCAATATTCGTATCATCTAAAATAAAACCTAAAGAAAAAAAGAGATCTGAGCTAAAGTATCGATAATGAATTGATCGATGATGAATTCTTTCTTTTATGTTAGGCCTCTGATCTGCGTTACACCTCTCTTATGCTTGTGGTGCGCACGCTGATTATTCAATTGCCAAGCAATATGGGACCTACATAATTAATGCAGAACGGCGGATTTTTTGAGAGATATTTCTATGGACAAGGATATTCTCGGGAGATTGCTGGCCTTTTCCGAGAGGACACTAACGTAAAAATTTTGATTGCTATCAGGATCGAACTTCGCATCACTGTCATGATAAATCAGTTGTATGCTATGCTTTGCTTCCATTTCGAATTGAGGTTGTGTAATTAAAATTCACCGCGTATCGATGAAGTTTTGAATACTGGCAAATCAGATCTCGAGTTTAGGCTTTCGATCGAACACGCGTACGTAAGAAATCTGAAAATTTGGTAAAAGCAGAAATCGCTGGCGCATTTATTGATCTTCACAATGGCATAATTCAATTGCGTCGTTTTTGTCATTCGTGAAAAATCAAATTGCTGACTCGATGAAGTTTTATCAGGTCGTCGTCCTGTATCCGTTCTCATTCCTGTTCCCGTAGCTGGTTCTCTCTTTTCTTCTTCTCTCTTTCGTAATTATTATTTTTATTTCTATTTTTGCATACATGCCAATTAGCGATTGACTAAATCACAACATGCATCTACATTATCGAATAAAATTTAAATTAATAAATTGACAAGTTCTAATTTTTCATTAAAGTTTTACTTAAACTCATTATTAATAACAGAAGCAATAAAAAATGTTTCTGCAATGAAAATTATAAATTCAGCTTTTATCTTTGTTTAAGATTATAATATTAAACTTAAATTATAATGTTAAACTTTGAGAAACATCATAATGTTTATAAATTTTATTTTATTTAAGCAATATGTAAGATTACAAAAATTTTTATTGAACGTAATTGACATCGATAAAAACTAATAATAAAAACATCTACCCTTATAAAAATCTAATACCGGCCAAGTAATTATTGAAAGACAATAATTAATTACTTATTTTATGTTTCAAATGCATTATTGTTCGGCATTTTAATATTCTAAATGAGCAATTTTATTATCTTTCATTAATAAATTGGCCATTGATATTATATTTTTTTAAGTTATTGAGATTGTATATAGATGTTAAGTACGTAGAGCGCGCGGAAAGAAAAAGAGGCGACATTTCGACGACGCCGAAATGCAATTCGTCGCGCGACAAGAGGTCGTTGCACCGTTGTGCCCTTCCTGTTTCTACCTCGCATTACCTCCAACGCCTTCGTTCGATCGTGCTTTCGCGAGGCGATAAATTACCTCGGTGTGCCGCGATCGCCGCAATTCCTCCCACTTGCAGGAGAAAAAAAAGCGACCGAAACGAGGGCGAAGAAGTGCGTGACAAATCTATCCGCGATCGATATCGATCGCTAGGTGACTAAAGTCAAATTACGCCTGCAATGTTTTGAAGAAAGACGTGCGTGAACGGGGCCGTTACTTAATTGACATGGCGCTCTGGTTTATAATTACACTCGCGTTGCATGTTTCATATGCAATTAACATTGTATAATCTATGCAATCTTTCAGCAGCTGCTAGGTAAACTGGTCGTTTCGGAAAATGTCGATACTAATGACAAACTTTTATCAAACTCGGTATAATCGAAAAGTCGTTCTGTTATTAGCTAATAATTTCGCTTTATTTTTAGGGAGTGGCATAGTTGACATCGAATGATATTATTAGTAAATGTTTATTCATATTTAAAGAAATTTTCATAAAAGATGGCATTTAAATTTCATTGAGACATTATCTTTTATAAAATGTTTATTATAAATATGAAACATTTACTAGTGATATAAGCACACAATTTCTAGAATATTATCAATATTATTTTAATATTCATATGACATTCTAAGAATATTGTGTCTTATTCGGTGTTAATCTCCCAAAAATAAAGAAAAATATTATCCAGAACACAAACTAATAATAATATTACATCAATATTATAATTTTCTACTTAACAACTGTAACTGTTATGTACATTTATATTGTTAATTGGGAAATTATAATATTAATGTGATGTTACTTTGTTAGCTTGTAGTTCTATGAGTAGCCAACTTAATACTTACGTCTTCAGAAACGATTTATTAATTTTTAAACTACAATAAAATAGTAATTATTAATTTTTCTATGCAAGTGAAGTTACATCACATCTCCGTTCGTGCATGAATCACGCGTGTCTTCAAAGAATTTAGAACGAGAATATCACAAGAATCGATACTTTGCGCAAATCACCGGATTTCGGGAAACAACGCGACCGGGACACAAGGACCGTGGGACAAGATAAAGACGAGCGAGACAAGCGGCGGCGACCCGGCGAATCGTAAATTTAAATTTAGAGAGCGCGCTAACACGTGAGCGCGCTATCCCTTCTTCGGGACCTTCCCCTCCGACGTCTCACAGCTTCTTAGTGCCTACATCCTTCCATTCTTTCGGTCCTCTCCTCTCGCCACGCCACCGTCACTGAAGCGCGAGACTCGAAAAAGTGAACCGATTCGTTGGTTCCTGTTTCGTATCCCGATTTGAATTTCAAAACGCGACGCGGATTGGCTGGGTTCTGTCATGAATTATCGCGGAACTCCGCGATCGGAAAAAGTTGTTCCGATTTTTTATTTTTCGAGCGCGGTCGTCTTTTCTGATCGACGTCTTCAGAAAAGATCGTCTCGACATCGATTGTCTCGATAAGACGAAAGATCGACAAAATCACCAATTGCGCGATTTTCACAAGAATAACACCCTCCTGTATCTTACTCTTCTTCCTTTCTTCTATTGAATTCTCCATGCGGATGAAAGACATCCTTCTAGTGCAATTCGTTAATTATAAATGGTACAATTGAATTTTCTACAAAAATTCGGTGAATCTACGCATTACATCTTTCTGAAACGGAATGTAGCTAATTTGAACGAATTAAGCGAAAAAAAATTTTAAATTAATAGTTAAAACTTTTTTATGTAAAAGATTTTATTCATTTATAAAAAATGAAAGAAAATATTTTGCTAATTTCTAGATTACATAACTACATTATTATTATTATATTATTTTATTATCATTACATTATTATTTTCAAAATTCTGTAGAGCGAATCTTATTCTTTTCTTCAAAAGAGTAAAATCTCACTTTAAGGAATGAAAATTCTGCCAATTTTTTCAAGAGTAGCAGAAATTTTACTCTTTTGGAATGAAAGATTAAAATCTCTAAAGAATTTAAAGATATATTATTAGATTTATTATAATTTTATACATATATAATTAAATCTGAAAAAATATTAAATGTTTTTTTCAATTAAAAATGAAAACTTGAAACGCTGGCAAAAGCAGTATTTTAAGATTTTTTTTAGCAAATTTATATTTATAATTATTTCTAACATAACATACATTATGCGCATGTTCTTTATAGCAATTGAAATTGTAGGCGAACTGTAATCCGAGGGAGACGACCTTACGTGACTTCGAGTAAATTTGAAAATAGCCGGGTAGAGAAAAGCTTCGCCGCTGTGAAACGCAACGAAGGAGGAATGATTCTTGGCAATTTTAGCGAACATGAGATGTCTCAGATAAATCTACGTAAGATTCGTCGCGTCTGTTATAGACAAATCACGTTGAACGCTGCTAGTTGGCACGTATTTGACAAAAGAATTTCCTGTTGCTCGATTCACAAACATGTCAATTTATCTGTTTAACCCTTTAACTACTAAAAATCATTTGATTATTATCATACATACATTAAATTTTTTATTTTAAGTTCAATAAAAATAAATAATTCACAGTTTAATAAATAAGGATACGATAAAAAAATAGAAAAATACGATGAAAAAACACCGATAATTTCGATATTATTTGATAGTAGGAAGGTTTATATACATATTGCCGAGAAAATAGATATTTTTGTAAGGTAGCACATATCACAACCATAAGTCACGGAAGGAAGTTTCTTTAGACACTTAGGCGGCGTTTGGCTTCTTATCTGTACGCCGTGACGTTCAACATTCAAACGCCCACGCACGGAAGTTGACTTCCTCATTTAACCGCGGGACGGAACTTAGTTCCTTGATTTTAATTTCACGTAGACCGTCGTATCTTTAATGGCCTTAATTTAGAGAAAAATATATGCGCATATAACAACGATTTAAAATGCTGATAACATGACTCGCAACTCGAACGTTTTCTTTTTCGCAAACGTCTCGAAAGTCTTGTCCGTATTCCGTGTAATGAGATCTGATTAATTTGACTTACTACACTTGCAACTTTCCGCGAAGTTATAGCTCTACTCTTCAGAATAATTCTTGGAATTCCATTTGAAGTCTATCATTGATATTCTCCGTCTGTGGAATCCGCGTAAATTTACCTTACACTCGAAAGATCGGAACACACACGCGTATCGAGTAGGTGTAACGTATGACTTGCCGGTTTAATGCCGCAGCGGGTATGTAACTAGGCCGTGTCGCGGTTCGGGTGTGGCCGTTGCGCATTGTTTCTGAAATTACGATATCGTCGTTATTAATATTTATATATTGCGCGCGAGGAATCGTCGTTGGCTGCTGCTGGCTGAGCGACGACTTTCTAAAGCGACCGAATACCATCGCTTGAAGGAGACAGTTCTTAGCGACATCTCGTCAGTTTGTCATAACCGACAGCAATCATTGTGCCAAACGATTCGAGGAAAAGTAAATCGGTTTAAAATTTGATATTAATCACTTTGATAAAAATGATTGTCACTTTTTTTTCATGAAAGCTTCGTATAAAAATGGAATGATTTTATAGATAAGGAGAAAGATGATAATTTTGGCATTCTTGCCAAAACAATTGACAGTAAAACTATACACGAAAAGATTTTGCTCGAATATCTAAAAATAAAAAAAAATTCTTTGTTAAAAATAATTATTACTCAAAAGGAAGAAAGTAAACACAACACTTTTCTTTGCAATAAAATGATATTTTTCTAGATGTGAAAATTTAGTTACATACAGATCTGACAATAATTTTATTAAACTATTAAATTATATAAGAAATTCAAGCATGATGAATAATGCCGCAAAAAGTTTCAACATTCGACATTAGCAACCAGGTTGAGCATCTTACATAATTATAGGTTCAACAAAATTATTTTTAGATCTGTGTTTACCTAAATTTTTAGCAAAATCGTTTGTGTATGAATTCAGTATGGTTTCCTAATATAAGTAGATGTCAGGTAAAAATTGTAAGAATGGGGTTCAAGGCTAGTACCGTGTCTATGGATAAGAACAAATGCTGATCATAGCGTTTCAAGCGGCTGTGACCGCTCAATATCCAGACACCCAACGAAATCAAACGGCTGGCGGTTGATTGACATTTCGGGGGCGCTCGTTTGTCACAGAAAAGCCGGAATCCATTTGTCCCTGTGCGATCTACGCCCGGCTGTGTTAGGCCTCGACAGCCAACCGGTCTTACCTGCCCATGGCAGGCAGATCGGTTGACGCACGCTCGCTTCTCTCCTTTTTTAATTATTCCGTCCTTTTTACGGACATTAAGATAAGCGGCAGCGCTAGTCGCCGAGCTATCGGTCAAAGTCACACGGAGTTCGCCCCGCGATACGTTCAAACACGGAGAGGATTGTTCTTCCCTCGTTTTTTCCCTCTCGATCCATCTGCCTGCCGTGTCATACCGTCACGCGTCGACGAATTTTCGGTTCTCTTCTCATGTATTCCTTCGCTTTCATCGTTCCTTTTTTTTATTCCTGGACGTGGGTCTGTGAGTGCCCAATCGTAGAGTTGAGTGGATGATATCAGGCAGTCGAGAAGGGCACGGATTATTTTTTTAATCTTCCGCGAACGCGGAACGTTTCGTTGAGATTCCATCGTGGTGTTGTGGGTGGACGGAACGGTATTCCGATGCGCGGATTTCTTCGGGCCTTGCATTATGGTAATGGATAGCTATCATAAAAATTCAGGCACCGCTCGACAGGCTCTTCGTAATTATTGGATTTGAATTCTTCATATCACTCGCGATCGACTCATTGACATTTTCGTCGAGTTTCACTCGTTGGAATTCCGCGTCTGTGCCCACGTTGCAATGTTCCTTCCACAATGAAAACGTGTACGTAGATAACCGATACTCGTACGTAATCGCTCGCCTCGTAGTATACATGAAAGTCCCGGGTAGTTTCTCTGCAGCTTCGATCACCGCGAAACTTCTCAACGCCGAATCACGTAGCTTATGAATATTCGTTATTTTCGCTCGTAATTGCGATGTAATTATATTAATTATGAATCTATCTGTACGATTTTTCTCTCTTAAAAATTAAAAGATGTCTACAAAATATTCAATTAATATAAATAAATCTAAAGAATTAATATGCATTATAAAAATATACGAAATGTTCTGGTATTATTCGCGAATAATTATTAACATTTTTATGCAGAATGTTAAGCAGCGATTTTACAGATGTAGATTTTTTTTCTACTTAGAGAAAAAGTCGTAGTAATAACAAAAAATTATGAAGATAATAATTATATAAATTAAATCAAAACTATATTATACAAGTTTTACATTAGGAGAATTAACCTGTACAAGATTAAAAATCCATTATAGTGATGTAGAAACAATGTTATTCATTCAGTCATATTTTGAGGCAAGGAATGAAATATAATGAATTATATAATAATCTTACACAAAGAAAAGCTGAAAAATGAATCCCCCTCTAAAAATTAATATATAGTTAAATAAATTATTTTACAGTTTGCTATTAGAAATCAATTTATTTAACCACACACATTAGTTTATTTAGTTATATATTATATTACTTTCACACATAAAACTTGTATACTTGTCACTTTTATAGAATCGGCACTATTACGTTTTTTTTTGTGTAGCATCAGAGAATACACAGTTGGAAAATTTGTGTTAAATTTAATATTTTAAATGTACCAAACAAATTCTATTCAAATTTTTGTGTTAATTTAATTCAACATGAATATGTTGGAAAATAATACAAATATTAGTGATCTACTAATACAAAAAAAAAACGTAATACTGACACATTTTGTAAGCAATCATATTTTTCTATTAAAATTAACATTTATAATACATTTTATTCATTTTATTAGAATTTATGTTTTAAAACATTATTTTTATGTTATTTTTCTTATTTATTCACTTACCCATAAATTATGCTATTTTAACACTAAGAATGTTGAATATTAATTTAACACAAAAAATTCAAATCTAATCACATTATGTTAAATTAACCCTCGGATATTAAAAATTTGACACAAAATATTAAGAAGGCCTTAGTAGACCATTTCTGATACAAATACAAAATGTTTTTTACTGTGTATAAATAAAAAAGAAATTTTATTTTTGACGAAAGCGTCGACACATCGATATTATTCCTATATTATACAATACAGCTCATTGACATTTTAATTGAGTTTCGCAGAACGCGCACCGGAACTGCGATCCTTGTCGTCGGGGCGCGTGATTGCGACGTGACTTTTCCTCCGCTATAAAAATGCGCGTCCGGTCGGAATTTTACAGCTGCGATTCGTTAATAAACATCACGGCTGGCCGCGATGACGGTATCGCCGAAAAAGGTTAACTCCATCCGACGTGGAGCAAACAATGGTCATCAACGAAAAAGGCGCGAAATCTAGAATGCCGCATCGGACGGCGCTCGCTCGCGCGCGATTGCGAAGGTATGACACGTTCGACGCACGTCTCTCAAATAAATTATCAACACTCTGGCATTCGCCGCGGAATCGAGCATCGATATATGACCGATGGCCGGGAAGGCACAACCGGACGAATGAACGGATATGCTGGCTATGACGAGGATTACAGGGGGGATGTTGAACACTATAAGCATGCAATCGTCTTCGTTCACCCACTTTGCCATGCCCATAGAAAACTCCGATCCCCTTAAAGGGAAATCCTCAATACGTGTCTCTATTCAAGTTTGTCTGACATTCACGTCTTTATTAAGCCCGCGACAGTTAACACATCTTGAAATATTCGTATCGAGATACTGTTTCTGAGATACTCGGCGTATATATCTAGCTAATGTAAGTAAAAGAATAAATCACACATATTTAATAATGACCAAATTGTGAACATGTAATTAAAACAGATATAATTTATTCCTTGACTTATTTATAATTTTTGTGTATTCTGTCAAATTGATTTAAGGACATGTCTCTGCAATATAGGTGCATATAACATAACCCACTGACCCTGAAATGTTTAGTATAGATCTGTATCGAGCATTACCAAGTTAAATAGGTTATACGTATATTATAAACTCTTATGCAGAGGCTTGTCTTTAAGAAAATGTTTCATTAGGATACGAGTGAAAAATCTCTTAATGTTGCGCTATCTTGTATGATTTTCACTTACGAGAAATAAGAACTCCGAGTCCAACTATCGACGATGTCACATACTGTTTGCTGCGACTTTCAAAATTATTTCACACATGAAATGTTTTATAGATAACTCAATTGATGGTTTTTAAATTTATTACATGAGAAAGATTTTAAAAACAGTTCAACTGAAAGGTTTGCGACATTATTTCATGTATAATGTTTCACAAATAACTCAACTAAAAGTTTTCAAATTTATTGTGAAAGGTTTCAGAAACAGCTCGACAGAAAGATCCGCAAAATCATTTCATATGGAACATTTTAGAGATAACTCAACTGAAAGTTTTGAAAAATTATCTTTATGTAAAAGATTTCAAAACATTTCTGTTGCAACGTTCCATGTGACATTTTGCAGAATATTCTTTCAGAACTGAAAAGTTAAAATGTTTTTGAAATCTATCTGAAAACTTTCTGCAATAATTAGTGCTCTATCGGGGTAATCTCTTTAATAATAAGTATTATTGATATATAATTTGTCAATAAAAAAAATGATACAACAAAAATTAGAATTTTTTAGATAATGAAAGAAAATCAACTCAAAAGACGTACATTTTTTATTGGAAAAATTATCCATTTTTAATTCTTCCAATTTATTACTAAAAAGTAGAAGTATCGTTTGTCTTCTAATCATGTTCATGGTGATAGTTTATAGACATAAAAGAGACATTTTGAGTTCTTTTGATTCTATAAATCGTCGGTGCTGAAATAATTATAGAAAAACGTCCTATTTGAAATTATGTTTAATTTATTATTATTTCATTTTTCCTTGAAGAATTTTTTCCTTAAAACATTGTCCCAATTCAGAATTTAAAAACTGTTCTTCTGAAAAATTACTAATTCGGAGATGTTACATTTGTAATCAAAAAATGTGATAGTAAAGTTATACATGAATTATGAGAAAAGTAAAAATACGCATATATTAATTTTTTTCAAACGTTTACAATATGTGTATCGTATCATAAAATGTTTGAGAAGAAGCGATCGATTTCAATCGACTTTTCTCGTTGACTATAATATGGTATGTGCGAGATCAATCGTTTCGATGTTATAAAGTGTATTTTGCAATCATTTCATATTGCTTGCTTTTCTTTCTTTTCTCACTATCAGTTCTTTTTTATTCTACCATTATTCTTTTTTTTCTTTATTCATTCTCTTTATTTTGCCATTCTACAATCTTTTTCAAAAGAAAAAGAAATATACGCAGAATGAAAACAAATTGATTATCGATACAACCTCGCCATTCATCGCCATAAAACTTTGCACATCGTGAACAATAAATTAATTCATCTGATCGAAATAAAATTTTGCCTTATATTTATTTTGATACAATCTAATATTTCATTCGCAATTGTTTAAACATTTTCCAACCTTCTGTTTTATGATTTATAATAACAATAACTTTTCTTCACAGTACACAACGTAATTATATTGTTCCGCGAAAGGATTTAAATCCGTTAATTCCATTATGAGAGCCTGGTTCTTGCAATCCAGACCACTTTGAGTTGTCGTTCGCGTTCGCAAAAAGTCCAGCTCGATCGGCAGACGAGGAGAATAAAGGAGACGGTGGTGGAGTAGGAGGAACGGAAGAAAGAGAGGGTGAAGATGCGAGACTCTGGCATCATCTTCGGACAGCGGGCAGCGCCATTATCCCTCGTCCATTTGAATTTTCAAGTTTCGTAATAACGACTAATACGAGACAAATGAAGCGCGCGAAGAGCGAACGGAAGGAGAGCGATCATAAGGGGAAGAGTATGAAGAACGGCGGAGAAGGGCGGTGATTAATGGAGTCTCCGCAGCGAGCGAGAGCTCGCCCCGGATAAGATCTCCAATGGAATTCCCGTGGCTTTTATATTGGATTTCTTTTAAATTCGTTACTTTATCCGGCACTATGTTAATAGCGGCCCGATATGAGAGCTCGCGGTTAAGAGGAGTTCATTTATCATTCCGCAGTGAGGAGAGTCTCCGCGCGCAGCAGCGGCCTCGAACTGTTCTGTGCATTAGGAACGATTCATACGTTCGTAAAGCTTCTCTCCCCGGTTATCCAGTCACCCTTCCGATTGTTGTTTCGGAAATGAATTTATTACCTCGTCGGAGCGTCTCGATTAAGCAGGGCGAATGCGCGCCCACAAAACAGCGAAGTTCTCCTCTTTCTTAAATCCTCTGAGAATCTCGGAATGAAGAATAGTGAGCCTTGTTTTTTTTTCTCGTTTCGTATTAAATTTTATGCGTTAAAATAAATTGATCTTGTTTTATTTTTATACGACACGATTTATAGCATAACGAAGGAATGGGCGTTAATGAATGTCGAGGTATTCGTGCTCTACCACGCGAATGACGCGTTGCGAAAAATTATTTTCGCGCACGCGGACCACGCTAAATACTATTTTATACACCGCCTTAATAACGCCACGATACTCATGGCTGAGCGGAGTTCATTTATCATTCGACGTTGCTCGCATAGGCGAGTCCGATCTCCGATGCCTCGGCCTCCACGACGCGACATACAGTGCGTTAGACGCGATTCATTCATTCCAATCGCACAAGTCCTTCGAACTTTGAAGAACGATTCGCCATTGTTCTCCCAATGAATCCGCGAGTTCACAAACGATGGATTAATACAATGCACAGTATAGTCATTCTTTATTTTTGTCTTATTATTATACGACGAGTAACTTTAATAACAGTTATTTTATTGCTGATTATTTGAAAATGAACAGTCAGATGCAAACTGTGCTCTTTACTGCTTCAAATCTTGTTCTCTGTCGTAGCTATTCGATCGAAGCGGTTTAAATCAATGATTATAGGGATTATTGTGTATTTGATTCCTTTTAATTGCATATTTCTTTTAATATTTGTTTTTATTATACAGCGTTGACCAAAAGTATAAAACATATTTACATAAAATAATTATCATAGTTACAAAAAATAAATTTAAAAAAAGTTTTTTTGAAAAATAATATTTACTCATAACAATTTTAATATTTTATTAATTTTTCTTTGGATTTTATTACCTATTCCAAGGGAATACAATGAATTGATAGTGCTTCATATTTATGGTCAAGGTTGTATTTTTATAACAATTTTAATATTTTATTAGTTTTACTTTGAATTTTATTACTGCCTTTTCCAAGAAAATGCAATAAATTAAAAGTACTTTATATTTATGACCATAAGGCTGTTATTCTTATGATTTAGGATTAATCTTATGATTTTATATGACAATATATTATTTTTTATTGTGCGTTTCTGTTTGTCAATATTTTGATTCGATTGTTAATTCATTTGTTTGAAAATTATGTGAAATGCTTTTGCGATTTCCGGTCACGCTTAATTGATACGATCAAGTCGATTGTTCTTTGGGAACGAGGAAGACGTTTCTCAACTGGACGATCGGTGTCAGTGACCGGACGGAAACACTTTCGCCTTGCAGGGAGACTCGGCGCCTAAGATGACATTTTGCCTTTTCGCATTAGGATTCATTTCCCAGTGTGATTAATTGGGCCTCATTAACATCGCGTAGCTCGCTCGCTACCTCGATGCACGCGCTGTCGCGACTGGGAAGTGGATACATTTCGCTTGTGTAAATACATCGAAATCGGCTCGTTGTGTGGTTTAACCTCGGATACAATGTCCGCTCGAGACTCTTACTCTCCCTACTATCACTTGTGATTACAATAACGTTTTGACCTTAGAACCTATAAGAAAGTCTATTGATTGAGATGACTGCCTGTAACATTAGCCGCGAATTATCCATCCTCCAATTTTCCACCTATCGCAATTGCGATCTGTAACAATTTGCACCCATGAAGAAGCGAGCTGATGATACGTCTAATAAATATGATACTACGATACGAAAAAGACACACTTGTGACATTCATGAAAGCCTGTTACTTTTGACACAGACGATACCTCTTAATCCAGATCGAAAATATGTAAATAAATTCACTTGCGGCTTCGGTAGAGCCGGATGCCCACACTCTGTATTCCCCGTCGAAAAAGTATTTTAATAGAAACGATTCATCATTCCCGAGAGCCCACGGACGAGAGCTTCTTTTTCTTCGATCACGGTGAAGAGCAGCTCCGGACTTTTATGCTCGGCTCTCTCCAGTTCTAAACTCAAGTCGATCGCTTTGGCGCGTCCACCTCGTCGTTCCTTTGCCGACCCCGGTTTCCGCTGGGATTCAATTTTACCAGATTTCGCGGAATTTCGGCCGAACGGTCGGTTTTGGTTTATCTCCTCGCCCGCGCTCTGTCTGCCCGCGTTCGCTTTTTTTTTACGGACTGTGGAATTATGCGTCGCAGGATTCGCCAGCTTTCGCGGAATCCCAGGTCGCGACACGGTGTGCGGACTTTTCGATGATATAGCTTTTCGTTAGGTTTTATGGAATTTATGAGAGCATCGCAAATTTCGATTAGTCCGGGCAGTAAATCGCACAGCTACGAGACGTCACGCGGATAATCCGGATGAGGATTCCGAGCAACATCTTCCAGATGGTACCACGCGATAAAGACTCTGCCTGTAACACACATCCATCAACATTTTTTTACTTTCATTTTAATTCTATTAATTTTTTTGTGAGTTATTTTTTTAATTCCTTATTCGAATATTGTTCGATTCTTATGACATGAAGATTATCTTAAGATCTAGACATACAAACAGTAGTACATATATTGCTGATGCCTCATCTTTTGAGGTGCTGCTATAAATTACACTACATTTACGTTTACAGATTTCCATTTTCTCGCACGTCAATAAAGATTATTATTATTATTATTATTATTATTATTATTATTATTATTATTATTTACTTGCGCGAATTGTACATATATGTATCATTCTCTTATTTAAAAAATGACACAACAAAAATGTGATTTTTTAATTGTTATCATGAATGAATTAGATAAAGATTACTGTCAATCATCAAATATAAATTAACTTAACTTCGCAATTCTTCACCAAATAGCACTTGTATTGTTCTCAAGGTTTTCAAATCGCAATACTTTTTATAAAAGTGACACATTTTGAATTATATCGCTTTTGTAAATAAAAAGGAGAATTTTCTCTGAAAACGGTTAAAATTAAACCAGTTTCTTTAATCGAATCTTGAAGAAGAGATTACTTTATTTTGAATTTATTCATTTTAATAACAATTCCAGTTTTATCACTTTTAATGAATTACTCCGAATTCGTTATAATTTTGTAGTTATCAACATCATCACAATTCAAAAAGAGTTTTTTCAAGAATTGTGAAACGGAAGTGACAAAAGTGACATTTGATAATGTTTGTATATTCTTTTTACTAATATTATTTTAGTTAATAATGTTTCGTTAAATTAAAAAATAGATTTTTCCTTTTTTTGAAAAACTTAATTTTTTAAGTTATGTCACTTTGGAAGAAAATAATAGATTAGGTAGTTTTCGATATTTGTTATAGTAGAGAATTCTCTGACGAATTTACGCGATTAGTATACATTCGGATTTTACGGAATTTCGTTCGCTTTTTCATTTCTTTTTTTTTCCTTTCGATTATACGAGTCTCTATCGAAACACACGCGAATCCAAAGGGATTCGCGGCGCTATCGGACTGCACTCGTAAAGGAACTCGTTCTCTTCGTTCCTCTTTTTTTTATCTTCTTCTGTTTCTTCTTTTGTAACTCGATGCTCTCGGTGCGACGGTCTCACGACTCTGGTTGAGTTCGACGTCTCATTATGTCAGAGCTAAGAAGATTTCGAGGGAATTCCATACCTCGTTCTCTTATTCCGCGTCCGCCTTCGCCACCTTCTCCTTTCTTTTCTTCCTATTTCTCTTCGTCTTCTCGGGAATCGCGAGTACTTTGAGATCACTGTCTGTATTAAATCGTCAAGAACGTTCAATGGCCGATCATGTCACGGATGGGAACTATTCGCGAAGCCAAGAGAAATTTTAAAATTCTATTAAAACCTTAGCTTATACTTATTTGTAATATTGATCATTATATCCCAATCAAAAGTTAAGAAATAAAAATTGCAAAGAAGAATATTAAATCTCATTAATAATTCATGATGTATATCGGTCTCTCGACTATTAAATTTATTCCGTACATGTTATTATTATGATGATGCTAAATGTCGACTAAACATGATTATTTTTTTTTTCTATGGCGAATGGAAAATGCACGAGTTTTAAGCGATGAATGGTGAGAGGGGAAGCGCGGAAGGAAATATATAATAACTTTGATTGTGTCGGTTTGATACCGGTTTGATATTTCCAACCGGTTCCGAAGCGATAGGCGCGAATTTGCATCGGACTGCGACACGTACGCTACTAGGTATGAAATAAGGAAGAAAAGAGGGAAGTACGCAAGCGAGCGGAGGAGAAGACATCAAACGAGTCTAACGGGATCGCGCGTAATCCAGAAAACTCCAGCTGGATTATCTCTTCCCACCTCTCCACACCGTCATCACTTGCGGAGCGACCAGATTTTTCCATTATTCATCAGGAGTCAAGAATCGGCCGTCACGTCGCGATTGATTTCTTATTGATTTCTTGCGGCTCGCTATTAGGGATCAATCGAGCCTCGTAACCGATCTTACACGCGAGTCGTCGATAAAATGTCCCTTGACAGGTACTTGCCGACGCAATTGGGAACGGCACAACATACCGCCGAAGAAAGGATTTCCCGTTCCTTCAATCAACTTAATCAATACTCACGGTCATAGTAGTTATCCTAATCTGTTCAATTTAGAAGCATCGTCTAATCAGAACGGCCTTTATACGAGTATGTGCAATAAATAGATATAATGGTATACATTCAAATTATGCTTTAATAACACATGAAAAGAACAATTTTGTTAAAATATCTAAAAATAATTTTTACTAAAATAATTAAACTAGATACAGATTTGAAAATAATTTTGTTGGATCAAAATAATTATGTAGAACGTTTAAATATTGATGGCGATGCTTTAAATAATATTCTAGCAATCAGTTTAATCGTCCTACATAAATGTTTTGATTATCTGAACTAGAAACTCTGTAGCAATCTGACACGAATGATTTTATCAAAATCTTATGAGAGGAAGGTATACATACTATCTTCTTTATACGTACTATCTTATTCTAACTTATATTTGTTGTCTCATTCTGTAATTTTAATTAAAGTTACAGAATGAGATAGTATAAGTTAGACTGAAATGTATACATATAATAACTGTCTCTTTCTATATACACTATCTTCTATATGTACTAACTCATTTTAACTTGTACTATCACATTCTGTAATTATAAATGTAATATACTTATTATATACATTTATACAGGAGACATGTGTATCTTTTTCTCTCAGAGAATTTTGACCAAATTCGTGGTTAGACTGTTATAAGATCTTTCAAATAAAATTTATTTATTTTCAGATCTGTAATATCCAGCTAAATTTTTTAAAATCCTTCTTTTTGTGAAATAATTTAGTTACATCTGTAACATCATTTTCAAATACAAGAGGAATCGAATGCAAGTTTGAACTTCCATTAAATACAGCGAGATTCAGAGGAATCGCGCATCGCGAGACGATCTAAAATATGGCCGGCTCGACACCCGAGACCCTCGAAGAAACGATCGTGTTGCGACTTAACGAAGAAAGCGAGCATTCAACCTCCGTTCAGAAGCGTTTCTTCAGTCGAGGAGACGTTGCGTTCAGCCCATAAAAAGCGGCCCGTGGAAGCGCCGATCGTTTCGTTTTCTAAGTGTAACGTTTGCGAGATGGCTCTAATTGGTGTTCGAGGTTGATGAGCGCGTATGCGAGACCGCTCAGAATTTTCAATACGTCTTTCTCCTTCTTCCCTTTCTTGCTCTTTCTCTCGTAAAAATTTGCCTTGCACAGACATTTCCTCATTTTCATGACGCGCAAAAACAATTCCGAAAGCATCATATGATTTTGAGAGGATAATTATGGAGAGTCAAGTATCATTTAGCGAATATAAAAAATTGCGAAGTCTTTTTTTGTACTATTGCTATTTCATTGAATTATTTTCGATTACTAATATATGTATAACTATGGATGTTTCATCTTAAAATGAATATTTTTCTTGTGATTATTTAAAATATTAATTGTTGATACTTGTGTCGTATGGAAATAGGAAGATAAATCGTATGTCGCTGTTTTTAAGGCTGTTTTATTAAAATCCGAATAAGAGTACTGCATATCCCTGTAACTTCCACTACCCCCTTATTGCTCGTTACCAGCAATATAGCCCCCTTTTTAGTGGAAGCCACCCCGAATCGAGCGAAACCAGACCAGTCCAGGCTGCTATAAATCTCGGAAGTTTTAATGCCTTGCAGGAGAGGGGGTTGGGGAGATGCCTTGCAGTCTGCACGGCATCTCTCCAACCCCCTCTCTTCCCTCCTATGATATCCTTCTTCTGCATGGCGGACCCCACCTCTTCGCCAACCCTTATGTCCGTATTTGCATACGCGCATAATAGCGAATGCGACGCGGCCTACCCTTTACTATTAATTTTATAAAATCGTTCAGGCCATTGCTGGTTGCGTCCCTCTTGCCTTATTTAAATAACGGATTTTCGAAATCTCGTTTTCAGAACGATTCAAGAGGGGAGGACATGTCGCGTATTCGTTGAGAAATTCTGAATCACAGCTTTCGTAAATGGAGCCATATTGCCGTTGAAATAGATAAAAATTTTCATTAAAAAATGCTACGAATTAATTCCAACACCTAATAATTAGTATATTATACATTATTAGTATAATCAACATTTAAATTTCAATGCTTGATATAGAGGTAGATTAAGATGAGCATTGCATGTTGCAAATTATCGATACGATATATTCTTTATATTTTCTTTTTTTTTGTTTTTAGAAAAATTAGATAATTCTTTATCCAGGAAATATTATTATCTTTGGAAGTTTGAAAATTTTTTACAAAAAAATCGCTACAAGACACAATTCAAAAAACAAAGTATTCCAGAAAATGGATTTCAATATATTGAATTATTGAAATTTTGTAGGCAATGTCAATTTTGAAATGTAATTTTGATGGAATAATTTATTATAGAAAGATAAAAATATATACTTTTTAAAGTGTGTTTTCCTTTTTTTATTTATGTTTCACTTCTTTTTCTTCAAGCAGCTAAAAAAATAATAATTTTTTAGTTATGTCGTTGTTGTAGCAAATGAATGATGTATCGTTCAAGCATGTTATTAGTCGCGTTTCGCGTATGAGTCAACATCCATCGATTAATTATTCAGCACTCACTCGTTAATTAGTCTTAAAACCTCTCCGGTAGAATTCCGGTTGTAAGCTCGTGACGATTAAGCCGAGATGACTCCGACGTTCCCGCATCTAGCGAAAGAAGATTTACCATTAAGTCGACTGCTGCTTGGACATGCAGCTTCAGTAGTGGGAGAAGCCCATTAGCAAATTTAATTTCATCGACATTCTATGCGCTGCGCTTTGTTAAGATCTAAATTAAGATACAAACTACTCTAGCATCCTAATAAAATTATCAGAAGGATTCGCAATGGACTGTTCAACAATTCCTTATAGAAATTTAATACTGAAAAGTAATGATTAATTACTTATTTTGGGTATTGAAAGTACTATTATTCAGTGCTTTTAATATTCAAAATAAATAATTTTTATTGACTAGTAGTACATTGGATTTCTGTAAAGGGAACAATTCCGAAGCTGCACCAAAAAAAAGTCTGATAAGAATTGTTAAATGTTGAATGAAATAATTTCATTTAAATGTTCAGTTAATATAATCAAAAATAATTTTACTTTCTTTACATTTAGTAATTGTTGCGGTTATATTATTATGTCTGATAATACTTACTAAATATTTACAAAAACGAAATTATTTTTGTTTACATTATATAATCAAACACTTGATTGAAATTATTTCATTCAACATTTAGGAATCATTATCCGTATTCTTTCTTTAGTATGAATACAATCAAATCTATTTTATTTATCAAGGATTCTTTATCAAGAACAATATTTATCGTTTACCTACATAAAATATTCAAAGAAATTTTAAGATCGTAATAAGATCATAAATTAAAAAAAAATGATTAGTCGATTTGTGTTAGAGCGATTTTTCAAATATTTATTTGCAATTACATTGTTTTTGTGAATTTTGAAAGAAGTGATAAAAAGAGGAGATAGAAAGAAAAGAATGAAACGAGGGAAACAGGCGTAAAATCGCACATTTGTGCTTGCTCGCGCCTATTAAGATGTTTTAGCGTAACCGACGAGACTTCTCCTTTAAAGGTCCAAAAGTCCCCGCCATCGCCGCGCCGGTTCTACTTAGAGCCGATGGCGGCTTAACTACCGTAACCGTATCCAGGTCTAAATAGTCGGAGTTACGCTAAGTAGCCCTAACCAGATTAGTGAGTCGTTGCGTGCTCTATTTTTAACAGCGCGCGCGCAAAGCACACACAGACATAACCGAGGCGTTTTACACGGCAGACGGGAGAGTCGAACGGACGAGGTGCCGATGAACGGAAAACGAAGACAATCGAGAGAGACAACGTCGCGCTTTTTCTTAATCCTTGTAAATGGAGCGTACCCTCTCGCTATCTCCTCTCGCTTTTCGCGCTCAATTCTCCGATCAATTGTCGTAATTTCATTCGATATCGCTCCCAGTTCTCTCACATCTGAGAAGGAATTCTGGGAAATACGAATTCTGGAAGAAATGGAACGATCTATAATTTTACATATTTGATCTAAAGATGATCTTTATGAAGTGGACTTTGTGGCGCAATCCTTGTGTAGGCCAAACATTGTTAGCGAAACGCGAGATGCCCGCATCTTCGTCGCCTCTCCACGTCGATTCTTTCGACGCGGCGCGAAGTCCAAATATTAGAAGCAAACATCCTTCCGTCCGGCGACGAGGGCCGAATTTATTTACATGATGCTCGACCATTAAACACCATCCACTTGTCTCGCGGCCGTGGACGGCGAGACTTCGAGCAAGAGAACGCGCGAGAACGAAGGGCGCGGACGCGCGGCGGCAACGAGGCGATGGGGGCAGGAATTTTATTTCCGCTCGCATTAATTTCAACGACGCAGAAGACGCGGTCGCCATAAGGCGCGGCTTGAAATTACGAATATTATGACTTCAACCAGTTCTGAGAATTCTATGTTTTTCATTCTTTAATCTCGGTCCTCTCGTGTTTCACACCATATCTTATGAACACACTCGCCCTCTCTCTAACCCGTTCTCTATATACTTCCTTTCTCGGCTTCTCAGTCCGGGAGCAAGGTAGAGTGCCACACACGTGCGAAAGAGTGCAGAAGCAGTTCTACAGTAATCCTTATACAACGGAAAAGTATTTAAAAAAATATAAGCTGCGCGAGGAGCCCGTGCTTTATCTCAGTCACTGACTCTCTCAAGAGTTCGCAGTATGTTGACTTTGGCTAAGTAAAAGTTTAATGGTAGGCCTTTGAATAATTACAAAATTATTGATCATCGAAATAAAATTCTAGAAATTTAAATGAGTAATAAGGTCCCATAATCTTTTGGATAGTTATGAGCAGATTTTTCACAAAATTATAATTGTTTAATCTATTTAATGTCAAATTGTTGTAACAATATGCAATTATATTATTATATTGCAATGTCGATTTGAATGTTTGGTGACATCAATGCGATACTACTGGATTTAAGGCTTGATATTTGGAAATGCAAGTGATTTGACGTAAGTCGCGCTGGTATATTATTCGGCGGCGACTGGGTTTCCGGTCGTTCGTCTCAGCATGAGATAGACGATTAATATACATTTTAAGCCGTCAGTGGCGAATTTGAATAATCTCCTGGTATTCCGCAGCAGGCATGGCACTCCAGAAGCCGCGAGGACCCCTCCAGCTCGCCGGAGCTTGGCAACGTTACGTTCGAGTGTTTGACGAACGAACGCGTTACGTCGCCGACTTTTTTGTTTCCTCCTTCTGGCATCGGCATCAGCGTCGAGCTATGTCGAGTGGTAGCCCACTCTCACGGATCCGAGCCGCTGTCTCGTACAATTTTATCCCGTCCCAACCCGTTCCGGCGTCATCTCATTCCATTTGATGCGTCTCATAGAAATTTAAAGATACGTGACTGATTAACCTTAAATCTTTTGTTCTTCTAATATATTTATATAAAATAAATTGCTAGAATTAAATCGAAATTTCGCGGAATAATATACATTAAAATTCTTTATTAAATAAGTAAAGAAACCAAATATCGGCGAAGCTAGATTTTTATATCTAATAATATTTTATGGTGAATTTTTAAATACATTTTTCAATTCTTCAAAATTACGCGCCAAATACAACCAATCCAAAGCACAGTCCTAAATTGAAGTTGGAATTCTTTTACACTGAAAAAATATCTAGTTGAAATTGGACGAGCTAGAAGATTTTAATTATCAATTAGAATTCTGGTCATCTCAACTAGAATTTAATAGATTTAACTAGAAAATTCTGATCGTCAATTTTCAATCAGAATTTCAATTAATCCAATCAAATATTTTTTTCATATTTTAACAATTTTTTTACTTTTGTAACGCAAATATACGACAGATATGCTTTTTTGGGAATTAAGAAGAAAAACAAAGTGTCTATAAAGTACGTTACAGAACTGTAATGACTGTAAGTATCTTAATTATCGTGAGATGATGTATTCCAGTTTTTTTCTCTTCGATCGTCGGTTTAAATTCACGAGTGTATTACCGATGCGTGACGTGTTTTCATTAGCAAGCGGTTTGCAAGCATTTTTCATAATTACGTGAAATGTTTCTCAATATGCATGATACCAGTCGCCGGGAGTTCACAAAGCAATTTGTCGAACGTTATTTCACAAAGTAATTCAACAGGCATTTAATATAAGCAAGTTTCCTCGCTACGTATTCTTCTAACACTTTTTACTCCAATTTGCTTACCGGCGACCGCACTCATCGCGCTAAAGAAAAGAAGACAATAGAAATCGAAGATTTCCCGGAATGATGCATCACCATCTTTAGTCTGTTTCGATCGATTTTTGGTAACTTCAGATCTGGCATCTCGAGTATTTAGGCCAACGTTCGGGAATTTTAAAAATCTGTCGATACCAACCTTTTCGTTGTGTGTGAGGTCGAGCGATGACGCACACGGTACAACAATAGAATTGGAAGGATAAGGAACTTTTCAACGAAAGGATGAAATTTTTGCTCGTAAATTTTAGTCTAAAATGAAATCTACTGACAAGCTCTTATCTATAACTCGTAAGACGGATTTCTCATTCGAGATCATCAGAAAGGATAGATAGGATAGAGCTCTGTTCAATTTAATTCTTAATACACATGATTTTCTGAGCATTTATTGCATACGAATCGTTCAGGTCCCGGGTTAATTTTATTAACTTTTACAAATATATAAAAATCATTAAGTAATTGTTACATATATGTATTTTAACATCTTCAGAAAATATTTGCAATGTATTAAAAAAAGAAAGAATAAAGATTATGGTATACAAAAAATGTAAACAGTGAGATGTAAGTAATAGATAAGCAAATCGATTTACTACTGTTTACATCATTGCTTTACATTTTACATTGTGATTGGCCAATTTGCTTACTGCTTACATGTTACTTATATTTTTTATGTCCTATAACCTTAAAGATATTATTTAGTTAAATGTTTCTGGTACATGAGTGTGAATTTTCCCTTTTAAATTTTGGCAAGAAAAAACAAATTATGAAAATCATTTTTACGATGAAAAGTTAAACATTATCCAATGTGTAACTCATGTGTTATTCATAAGAAAGTTCACTGTAGATTCTCGAAGGCTTTAATATATAAGTATTTTAATAATTATTTTCAAACTAAAATCCAGCTTAGATCGTTGAGGCTTTCATTATTCAGTATTCATTTTGTATTCACATTTGCGGTCTTAAAACACTGTAGCTGGTTTATAATCGGTTTTTATTTTATGATCATCTTAATTAATATCTTAAAATGTTAATGCTATCTAATTGATGTCGTGACATCTGAAGATTGTACTTAAAGTAGTCTTAAATATGAGACCCGATGAACACATTTGTTTATTTTAATAAGTTTTGAAAATAAATTTTTGCCCTTTCACTCCATCTTCTGACTGAAACTCCAGAAAGGTATGCTCATGTTCAATTTCAAAGAAAAGAAACGCTCAGGACACGAATGACCTAATCGTATTGATATACTAAGCCACTAAGGGTAATTCGCAACTCGCAACGGAGAAATCGTTAAATCTCTGACGAATGTATGCGGGGACAATAGGCCGAGCGGAGATAAAAGTTTTCTTTCGTTCATAGTTGATCGCGAGCACTGCGATTCGATGATTTCGGTGCACGTGTGCACATGTGTGTGCGTGCGTGCGTATAGCTTGCACGTACAGAGAGGGTGATAATGTATTCAAGGTCCGCCCCGTGTGCCGCATGGTGGGGTGAAACGGGGCGGCCCGCGCGCTATAGGTACTGTAACAGATGTTAATTATCCCTTCTGTATAGCCGGCGAAAAAAGGAGCTCGCGCTCCTTCCTCGCGGGCACTCGGACATATCGTCCGATCGTACACTGAACATCCCCGCTCGTTGCCGGGCCGCCAGCGCGTATATTCTCGCGGCTACGCCTAACGCGCTCGCGCCAATCGGAGGGCGCGCTCGACTTCGACCGACCCTACTTGCGATTATTCGCACAGATCTTTCTGCTTAAATCTGTAGATCCGTCGATGGGCCGATGTGCCGAGACGCAAGGTGGAAGTAACAATGGCTAGGAATATGTTGTGACGGAATTCTGTTGCATACTGGTAATTCGCCCATACCTACTTTCGTTCTATTGACGTTAAAACTGAAATAACAATTAGATGAGATAGGAATAAAATAGAAAAACATGAACTGCGTTCAGGGAAAAAAGCAGCTTTGTAACTGTTGTAAGATGTTTTAATGTAATTGGTTCTTACCCTTAGTTTTTCACTGGATCTAAATGTATAAACTAATCTTAAAGCAATGCTGTCTAAGATATGTAATTCTAGGCATTGACGTATCGATGTTTACATCTATTATCTTTTTTCTACTTCCATTAAAAAAAAAGAAGTCAGTAGGCATGAAAACATCGGTCTCAAGTCCGCAACTACAAATTACAGACAACACTGTAAAAGATCTTACAATCTTACAACAATTGCAAAGTTATCTCTTTTGCTGAACATAGCTACTGTTATGTCATTTTCTAATTTTTTATTTTATATACATGTTTCGGCTAATTTTTTAACCATTTTCAGTACATACTACGTTCGACGAGATATGAGATAGATACACATTCGGTGTACATTTTATTTATTGTGTGTTTATCAGAAATATTTCTCTCCGAGATGGACACTTTATAATTGAATGGATTTGTAGTAGATTTCTCGTTACCAGAGGATTAAAAAATTATATCCACATATATTCGTGCAATGATTATAATTTCTTGAGATTTAATCTTTATAAGACGAGGAAGTCATTATAATGCTGAAACAGTGTCATATTTTGAGACGAGGATACAATGAAAAATAATTAATTATAAATCTTATTTAAGAAAAATCTAGATTTTAAAAACAATTCTTTGTCTTCTAAAGATTAGAATTAAAAATTCAATTTTGCAAATACGGATACATATGTCTTTCGAGACGATTTTCTCATTGACATTGCAGAGCGTCAGTCGAGACGGTAGCAAGCTCGGGCTGATCTTTCGAGGACCGGTTGGTTACCGGTCTGAATAGCGGTCTGTCGTACGAGCAATGCGCAACACAATTTGCGCCTTGATCGAGGAGGCAATAGAAAGCCCTCGTACATCAACCGTGATCGGCACGACAGGTTGGAATTATGGCTCGTGTCGCCGATCCGCGCATCGATTTGACAATCCTGGGATGGTTTCTCTATTTAAAGATTAATTATTTACGACTCGGCTCATTAGCTCGTCGTGATCGGCGATTATCATTTGGAGACTGTGACTTCGCGACGTGTCTTATCGCGTAATCGCCAAGTTTAAATTTCGTTATCTTTCGTTGTACCGATGCATTTTAATGATTCGCGTTTAACCTTCAACTAGCAACGCGTCATTTAAATGAAGGCTAAAATTTTATATCATACGTTATATCTTCTATACAGTAATTAGTATTATGAGGTTAAAATTTTAGATAGGTTGTATCATCTGTGCAATTAGTATTATGAGAGTCTGCAAACTGTAGGTACAAAAACTTCGAACCTTTCTGTGGAGAAAATGATTTTGCTAAAGTATTTAAAAATTTAGATAATTTCGTTGGAACATCCAAATAATGATGTAGAAAACTCAAACATAATGACAGTGCTGCAAAAAATGTCGATTTTCTATACCAATTTGAACATTCTACATAATTATTTTAATTCCTACATAATTAATAAAATTTATTGTATCTAGCTAAATTTTTATATATTTTAACAAAGTCATTCTCTCCAGTCATTATACTCCGTAAACACTGTCACTTGCATTTTGTACTTTAAACAGGACGCTTCAGAATTTAGATATAATTTTTGTAACTATAGTTAAGGATTAAATAAGAAATTTCGTCATTGGGACAGCCATTCTTCCCACACGAGTCATGATTAAACGCGATATTAATAAAAGACATACCGCCGTGGTGAATACAGCTACCCATCGGCTACTCATCTCGCGACGGGTTTCCTGAAGGATGCGGTCCGACATCGCACTGGGGTCAAACCGCCAAAAAAGGCAAACGACCATACGTGTGCGATATAGACGATCGCGCAATGAACGGCAGCGGCGGGCATGCTAGCAGAAGCGGGTAAGAAGTCATTTTCCGACGGATTGAAATTCCATTCCGCCGTTTCTCATTGCGAGAGAACCAAACCCGAGAGCCGTAAGGCCATGAAATGACAGTTAGTGCGAGTATAACCCCTCCGAGATAAACCCTTTCGATTGGTCGGACGTTAATGTGCTTATCACGCCGCCTGCACGTCCTTTTATTGTTTCTCTCTCATTTCTCATTTTTCTTTCTTTCTCTTCGTCAGCCGTCTTCTCTCCTTCATGTTTTCTCTTCTGTCACACTCGTCTCTCTTTCTCTCTCTCTCTCTTTATCTTTCTTCTTCGGCGTACTGTTGCCGCCGTGCGACACGACAGCGTGTAATGGGCTTAAAGGTCTGCATTCCAATAACCGAGAAACGAATTGTCGTGCACTCGCGCGTTATCGCGCCAGCCCGGTCGGTCGCCCAAGACTAGCAGCGCGAGCGAGACCAGCACCAGCGCTCGTATATCACCGTAGCTTTTGTTACGGCGACGTGCCTTTGTTTTCGCCTCGTTTTCGCGATTCCTTTACATTGCTCCCTCCTTGAGTCTAGTACAGATTCGAAAACATCGTCGGTGAATGTATTGTCGAGACTCAGAACAAGTCGTCGACTTCATTCGCGACTAAATTGATCGCGCATTTTGCGGCCGGGAATTACCTCGTAATGAATCGAAATTGATTCTCAATGATTCTTCATTCTCATGATTCCCTTTTGTCCAAAGGTAGTATAATATCTGTACGCATCAGAAAGCAGTACCACTCCTCGCAGATCATTCTCACATGTCAGAGCAGAACACGTGAGAAGCAGATCCTCACATTAGGCTGACCGGAATTCGAATTGAATATTATTTTGCATTTTGTTTCAGGATGCGGTGAGAAGCCGGCTGGTTCGCGAGGTTCGAGATGTCCGCCGTAACCAGCCCATATGGCCCCGGTAAAATATAATACTTGCATTCTCGAGCCAATTAGATGCTAGATTCGTTTTACGCGAAATATATTAGTAGCCCGTTGATAAAAGTTGTTATCTCCACTTGACATTTTTTTTGCAATAGCGAAAAATTTGTATAATTTTTCTCATTCAAACTATCAACATTTTTTTTAATTAAAAAAAATTTTTAGTTTTAGTTAATAACGTGTATAATATGGTATGAAAAGTACAATTTCTATTTATTAAAGTGCTTGACTGGTTTTGCAGCTGAAGGAAAGATTTCATTTAATTTTGACAAAATGTTTATTATTTTTATCAAATATGATTGTAACTGACTGCACTTGCTAGAGATTAGTAAGAATTAATATACCTTCTTTTATAAGTAGATTTACTTTTTTTCCCTCGATTTTATAGAGTTTATAATTGTTTCATCACATTTTTAAAACGTTCAATTCGTAACCAAGGAGCTAAGGGAATCAAATATCCCATTCTTAAAATTTTTGTATATAGCAATTTTTATATATCGGCTACTCATATAATAATATATTTCTTATATTTATTACAAGGTGCTTTAAAAAGTCATCAAAGCATTAATATTTTAAGCAACAATTGCACGAATGTATCTTTCTTATATGGATTCGTTCTACGTGAAATACATTATAATAGTAATAAATTTATCTTTTTATCATGAAATACTTAAAAATTATTAAAGGATTAGAAATTTTAATAACTTTAATAATAATAATCTAGACAACAGTCGCGAATGTATTTTCCTCATTTGGAATATTGAGCTCGGGTTGCTCGGGAGAGAATCTGTTACTATGTTATTATTGTCATAACCAACTATTTTCTGCATTTGCACTAAGAAATAATTCTACATGAATCACAGACCGATCATTTGCGACTCTAACAAGTAAAAATAACTTAAATTCCGTATGTGAATCGCGGTATCAATTTTATGGAACTATCGTTTATATGTCGCACCATCGATGTTCCGAGAAGAATCGTGCGCTTAGAGTCCGAGTTCGCGAGATTGTAATTGACGCTAAAAGTTGATATCTATTAACTCCGATATGAGAAACGAAGCGAGAAACGCGCGGCATCGCCTTGAAACGCCGAGGCATTCGTTATGCAAAATTAGTGACTATTGTCGCCTCTACCTTCGTAATGTAAGTACCGAAATACATTGCTTATTCAGATTGTCTTTATTCTCATCTGATGTACCGGAGTTTATTTGAGAGACTAACGGATGTAAAAATGAGGCGAAAAACAGATTGAGATCAGACTAGCTTGGTTCTTGCGCACATGCCATTAGCATCGGTTGAGAAATGGAACGATAGGATTATAGCGGCTTATCCAAACAAGACAGCGATCGAGTAAATTTCATCTTTCATCAGCGGAGATGCTTTCCGACTCGGTCTACAATTACGCGACGACTCGACGGGGCGCCGCCGATCAGGACAGCGACTCCCAGTACGAGACCCAAGCCCAGTTGCAGATCACCAGCAGCATCCAGAGCAAACCGCGGAACAAGCGGAAAAACTTCAAGCCCATAAGCAGCCGGATGGCGGAGATATCCGACGAATCCGAGAGAGACGACGATGAACCGGAGGTCGTTGAGGAGAGTTCCAGCGAGATCCTCGAGTACGAGAGGAAAACGATGTTGTTGCCAGCCGACGAGAGATCGAAGCAGAGACTAAACAACAACGAGACCAGTCCAATGGACCTCTCGGTCACTACGAGACCGCCGTCCTCCGAGGCCGACGACGATAGCGCGGACTCTCTCAGGCATAAGTTTATCCTCGAGCAGCTGAGGTCGCAGAAGTTTTACTCCCCCGGTACAGAAGTAAGTTGCGATCACTGATCCTTGCTTTCTGATTTCATTTATTTAAGCATATTAGTTGGTTGTACATTATTAGCTAAAATTAACTAAAAAATCAGATAAAAAAATCAATATCATCTAAAAAAATTTTGTCATAAATATGTCCTGAAATCAACTGCAAGGAACAAAACAAATAATTTGGCTTATAATGGTTTATGCAGCGCAATAAAGATATTCTGTTATAGTTTTAAGTAAATAACTTTTAAATGAGTAAATGAACACAAATGAACGTTTGCATAAATATTTAGTAGAGTTTTATTAGTACATAAAAAAAATTTGATTTAATTTGTAATGCTTTCTCATCAAATTCGCAAATACCATGTATTACAAAATACAATTTTACACAAATATTAGATATAATAATAACAATTTACGAAATTTTTATATGTATTTTTGATTACATCCTTAACACAAGATGTTTGTTCTCGAATGTATCCAGGCGAGAAGCCCAAACTCCGATTCATCGGATAGAAGCGGGAGCGGCGTCTTGGATGCGGAATCATCTCGCTTGGACGATCAGGATATCCAATTCGAAGATGAACGGGGCAACGATGTCGATGGCGAAGTCGAGATCGAAGAGCGGAAGCCCTTCGAGGGCATGAGGGAGTACGCAGAGTCAACGATGCAAGAACTTTTGGCAATCTATGGGTTGGCGGGAGGCGAACTGGCGAAATCGGTCAGCAGGCAACTGCCGCCCACGTTCCTCAACCCGAACGTTGGCCACCAAACTCAAGGTAAATGACCTCCAGAATTCAGCGATTTATATTCGATCGAATAAAGTGATCCATAAAATCTCAATGCATAAAGTATAATGCACCAATTTTTAAACATTTTGCAAGGATTATTTTAAACACCATAATATTATTACTCTGATTAATATTAGTATTATGATTCTGGATGTTTATTAAAATCATTATCGAATAGCATTGTTAAAATTGATCTGACGAAATTGTTAGATGGATCAGAATGCATGAATTGGCAAATTCGAGATTGCTGTAGGATTGATCATTGACCGTAACTGGTCGACATTCGCGATCGAGTTTGGCCGGGTATTAATTCCGTGCCTCACTTACCGCCAGAGTTCGACGAAATTCCAAACGCTGTTATCGCGTTTTTGATAATTATTATTATTATCAAACTGTTGCTCCTTATTAAGGTATGAAAAAAATATAAATTAGTATATCTGTGAACATTTATGATAACAATTATAATATCGGATATGATTCCTCAAAAAGACATCAATTATGGAGCTCTATTTTTATTTAAAAAAAGTAGCGCATCTTTTGCTTTTATCTGAACCATGCCGACAATCAATTTCTTATTGCTTTCTCTCCACGTTTTTCTATTAGCTAATTTCGATCTCCATTTCTCTAATTGGTCTATTGTCGAATAAGCGTTTAGTAATTCTTTAATATAATATAGTTATTAGGTCAAACATGGCAGTCAGACATGGCATTTACGCTACTCTTATAAATATAGAGCTCTAATAGGCAACACTGCTTCTCAGTTAATAGACTAAATTACATTGAATTTACTTCGAAGAAAAAAAAACGAAATGGCGACAAACACATGGGCGTATATTCTTCCGGCGATTTGTCGGGAATCCGCTGATCGCGCCGCGTTGGTAGCCGCGATCATCGTTCGATACAACGTGAATTAGAAGCCTTTGCCGAACAGTGGCGGTTACGTCAGCCAGAATCGCGATAAACGAATGCACTTCTCGCGATATGTGTTCTCGCATGAGAATGGGGGAGCTCGTATGAAGAGCCAGCGGCTTTCGGCCGGGACTGTACGTGCACCAGAACAGAATGTGGCACTTACATATTGCCGGTGCATCGCATATGTGCGCACGTGAATATGTGATGGCTCTCGCAAGATGGCCGACTTATAACTCATAAAGTCGGTCGGTCCCGACTGTGCGCTAAGCATCGACCGCCGACCCGCGATCGATGGATGCCTTCGAGATCAGCCAGCGTCATCGTTTCCCGTTGCACGCGGCGACCAGCGTGGGTTGACGCTCTCGAGAATTCCCTGCGGTCCAGAATTCTCAAGTCCGTTTTAACTCATGTGTTCTTTCTCTCTCTGTTTCACACACGCACGCGTGCGCACACACACACACACACACACACACACACACACACATTATTTGCTTAACGAAAATAGTTTTCGATATGCGTATCCCGGAACTTTGATTATAATATAAATGAAGAATGGAATGCTGACATATAGAATATTATTAAAACCACAATTTAATTTATTCATTTTGATCCAGTGATTTTTTTTGACGATAGCTGTAACAATGAATATATGATTCTTAATAAGAATAATCTAATACTACATAGAAATTTCCAAACAAATTTGAAATGATTTTATGGAAATAATGTAAAATTTGTTACAATCTTATTTTTACGAACAAAGGCCGAGGTGAAGAGTTTCCACTCGTTTCTCACCGTCGCGTCCTCCAACTGGTCGCCACCTACGTGCAGGTGACGAGGAACAAAAGCCGAGATATTTTACGATACTACGTATCGTCGCGATTGATACAAAAAAACTTTGCGTAATTTATCATTTAAAAGATCTTTAAGTATCATCTTAACAGTGACGCATTAGACAAAAAAGGGAAGGACAGTTCTTAGAAGAACCTCATTTGAACCTCACCTTGACGATCTGACAAACAAATATGTTGCGTATTTGTTTCTCTGAGAGTACACTGCCATATCATATCGCGTTTATTCTGATGAAATAAAATACTCTACAAGAGCATATTAACGTCTAGGAACACCCATGACACGATTATATTAATCACATCGCTTCTCTTTTCTTCATACTAGTTCGACTTATGCTCATTCGGAAAGAATGATTTTGCTGAAGTATTTAAAGATTTATATAGATCTGAATTTCTATATTAATTTAATTACAGCTAGTTGCTAGAATATCTTGAACTTTTTGTAGGATTGTTCGTCACACTTAATCCTTACAGAAATTTAACAATACTGGAAATATTTATTTTGAATATTAAAAGCACTGAGCAATAACCCTTTTAATACTCATATAAGCAATTAATCACTTCCTTCTAGTATTAAATTTTTGTAAGGAGAATTTCTTACGTAATTATTTTGATGATCCAACGAAATTATTTTCAGATCTGTATCTAAATTTTTAGATACTTTATTAAAATCATTCTTTTTGTGCATAACCTATATCCTATGTTTTCAAACTTTTGTTATGATCTGTTGGATCTATCAAATATTAGATTAATTTTCTGTCAGACTCTCCATTCGGTTAATCGCTCCATTTCATGGCGCCGCGATATTAATGTGATACAACAAGGGCACAGAAAGGTGTGTATCAGTGTCGTACAATCGCCATGCTGAGCAAGCGAGGGAGCAATAATCTGGCGCGAAGAAAAGCAGAAAACTCACCTATATGCGCCGAGTGGAAGAGAGAGATGGGGTACTTCAGTAGGATCGAAGGGTGGGGTCCGATGAGAGGTGAAGAGGGAGGATACCGCGATGCCTCCGTGAACCCATTAATCATTCCACCCGGATAAAAGGTAGTAAGGATGAAGAGAGAAGACGGACAGTCGGACGGACAACGGGCAGGCACGCAGCAGACGTTGGAAGGAGCAGATAGAAAGAGGGAGAAGGAGGATTCCTTTCCTCTTTCTCCGTTCACTTCCTCTCTCGCGAGCGTGAGCGCGAGCACGCAGGATCATTTTTTATTTTTGTCCTTTTCGAAATTCGTTGGACGCCTCGCCATTGTCAGGGCCCGCGGAGACTCTCGAGACAGGGCCTCCTCCCCGGGCGTCGTTCCGTCGCACGGGGCCAGATTCATTAACTGATAGCACATGATTCCTCCCCGGCTCGATTACGTTTTTTAACGATATCCGTCCGCAGCGCTGAGTCGGAAGAATGATCATCGAATCCCACCCGTCGGGCGAGAAAATCCGTTCCATGTTCGAAATCGGCTTGGACCGACCGATCGACGGGGCCATCTCTTTCTCTCCACATATAGATAGTCGTTCAATTTAGCGAGGCTTTAAAAAGTAATCGACGTTATAGCGGATGATTATCTACTTGAAAAGACACACACGTCTCCTAAGAAAAAAGAAAAAGAATTTTAGAGTCCGAAACTCTCCAGTTGTTTCTAAATCTTTATCTCACGTTACAAATCTCTTTAAAAAAAGAATTCTTGACGAAAAGATTCCGTTTCGAAAAGTAAACCTTCTTTTAGTCTGAGAAGAAGGATTGGCCGCTGCGAACCCTTCGTTAAGAAACACCGGATTCAAAAAGCTAGCTAACTCGACTGCTATTCAACGAATCTATCGTATCTACTAGCCAGGTTTAATTCGAGACGTTGGTAGGAATGGAACAGCGAATTGTATTAAAGAGAGGTGAGCGGCGGGGGGATCTGGATCAGCCTGGTTACGAGCTTTTATGTACCTCGCTCTGGTACGTATATATGAGTTAGGTATGATGGTCCCCGAGGACGAATCATTGCGAGATCGAAATCGGAGCTTCCTCCTTGAATACGGACAAAGAGTCCCCTTCTTGATAGACGAGAGGCATTAAGGATCTCTAGTTGAATTCAGTCATTGAATCGAGAATTTGTGATGTATTTCAATGAAATTTATGCAAGTAGAAAACGGGAAAAGAGTAAGAAAAGGAAAATAGTACCAGAAAAACAGGTTACATTAGCTGTTACTTTCGACTTTTATTCTTATTCTTAGGCTTTCTAAATGATTTATGCTACGGATGGCAATGTTTTTCACAATTTCCTGTTTTATCAGATATTCACGATAATGCGCAAAATGTATATCTCGCATTTGGCGGACAATATTTTCTGCTAAGCAGATTGGAAGAAGAAGAAGAAGAAGGTACAGGGAAAGATCGACGAATCTCTCTTCAGAGACGTTGATCGTCGCTGAATTCCCTCGGTGCGACGAGATCGTGAAACGTTTTATGAAAGCTTTTATGAAAGGCTTTACGAGCCACGGACCGAACTGGGGCCCCGAGTTCGCTTCTGCTACACACGTGCTGTCACGGCGATGAGCCCCCCTGAAACCCCGCGGGGCCCTATTCTCGTCCTCCACCTCTCTTTATCTTTCCCTCTTTTACGCGGCTCCGCAACGAGTCGCATTTTCTCTATCGATCCTTGAAAGTGCCTCGTTTTTCATCATCATCATATCCGTCGTCAATACCTCGTCTCTCCCTTTCGATCACATCCTTTTCTCTTTTCTCGTTTTCTTTTTTTTTCTCGCATTCTTCTCGTTCATTCTCGGATATATTTCATAGCCAGTATTTTCCTCGGCTGAAATTTTTTCGTGACGTCAAAGAGTAAAGCTTAGATTAACGTTCTGCGAGAGCACTGGAATGTCGATGTTATTTACATAAGAAAACGAGCGAATCGGTTGATTTGAATTTTTATCTTTCCTACGATTAATTTCCTAAAAAACTCGAATTTTTCTACTGTCATTTATACAACTATTTTGTCCGTGTGACGTTGATGTCCGCTTCCGGGTCAATTGGATCTTCTCAGCTTTTTTGTTCTCCAATTAAGTTCTGAGTCAGAGAGCGGTGGCAAGAGGGGGACGTTCTATTGATGTTGGACACGGTACAGTCCTTGCAGTAGCCTGCGTTTGCGACGATTCTATGTATCTCTCGAACTTTTGTCTTTTTTTTTGCAACGATTGGCATCATCGCAATTGGAATCATTAACGAGCTTGTCTGCGTCATGAATCGATTATTTGCGAAGATTCAGAATTTTTCTCCGTGATTATAAATTGACGTATCGATGAACTTTAACACGGAGGCATCGACGAGTAGGAAAGCATAGAACGGTAATCAAGTTAAACCGCCGATTATGAGCAGTTATTATCCGCGAGGCTGGATGTTTTTACGAAATCATCTCGGATCATTGCCGACAAAGTGTTATTGTGATACAGGATATTTTTGTAATTAGTTTAAAACAGTCTGTATTCAAAAAATAAAAAGACTGATTAAAAATTGAAGAGATTTTTTTTTATAAAAATAAAACATGTTTAGAGAAAATTAAATGTAAAAAATTCATCTTCAAATTGTTCATTATATAAATATAATTTCTTTCCGGACATATGTATATAATAGATACAAGGACAAAAATTTAGGTTTTAATTAATATTTCGAGGATCCATTAAAATAAATGGACTTGTTTGATTCATGGAAATTTTATATTTACTGTCTGTTTATCCCATAATACTTTACATTAATCCTGTTTTATGACAATAATAATAAAAGTGAAGAAGGAAATATATTAGGTGTTGGAATTAATTCGTAGCGTTTTACAAGTGATGGGAAGTACTTTCATTAATGTATTTTTTAATGCTCATGTGAAATAAATAACATTCTTTCATTAAAAAACGCTACGAATTAATTCCAACACCTAATAATTTAAATAACAAATCAATAATTCGTTCACTTCTTATTTAAAAAATTTTACAAAATACTTTTAACAAAAATATTTTTTATAAATATTAAACTTATATTTTCCTCTTACATTTAAATTATAAATAGAATTATTATTCCAACACCTAACTTTAATCATCGTTGACTTTTATTCTTACTTAGTTGATTTATTCATATGACGGTCTTATTTCTCACTTATCATTGCTTATATTTTCTATTTTTTTGCTTGATTTTTATTGGAACAAAATTGTTCACGTTACTGACAAAGAACGATTTGGCGTCATAATCCAGGTTAAAAAAAAATGAATGTTCATTCCTATTAATGTAAATTAACATTTTTATTTAACCTTGATTTAACTTATTTTTTATCTTTTTCTAGTTCTAAGAATTAGAAAAGGAAAAAGAATAAATGAAACCGAGGTTCAAATTAATCTACACTAATAGAAGTGAGTATTATTTGATTTTTATGAGAAATCTTTTAATTGAAAATGTGAATTTGCTATTTTATTCTTTGATAGAACTAACACCAAGATCAAACAGAAAAATCAAACTAGGATATTATACATCTTCTGTGAAATCCTTTCCCATTCTCATTCATTCTCCGCGAGCGTTCTCTTGCTTATTCTTTTTCCTTTACTCCTTGCGGCATCTTGTTTATTTTGCCCGTCAGTTCGCTGACATTTGGACATTCGTTTAAATTTAGAATTCAATAGGTTCCTTTTACCGACCATACTTTCGTGCCTTAACGGATTCCCCGCTCGCCGAAGATTATTTGTTTAATTCCAGCTCTACGTCGATCTCTCGCCGTTTCCCGTGTTTCTCGTCCTTGTCCAACGACTGTCAACCCGGAACTCGCTTCTTCTTCTTATGCTATTGCTGTTTAACGCGTAACTATCTCGAGTGCGTTCCTCTTTCTTTCTTATAGACACTCCGAACAAACCGACGACAAACACCATACAATATTACGCTTTTCAACGGTATCTTAATCATTCTCTTATCGATGGTCTTTAATAAATAAATTATCTAACGTTTCACTCTTCCAAATATAAATATGGAATTATAAAATGATATACTATTTAAAGATAGATATGTAACGTAGCAAAAAAAATGAACAAAAATTTATAGTATATATATGTAGCTTACTAAATTTTACATTTTAATTTAATTTTAAATTAAAAGAGAGACAGAATGCATATCAAATGACGGAAATATTAAATATATGTGCTCCAAATAACCTGTGTTATAATTAATGATATTTAATGAATTGTAATATTTATTACACATTGAAAAAAAATTGGTTCAATTAGTCTAAAATATATCTTATAATAACTTATAATAATTTATAGATTATATTATAAATTATTTGATGAAATATGAACGATCCATAGTTTTGATCCATATTTGATCCATAATGATCTATAATTTTGATTAAAATAATTAGATAAACTTGGCATATATTCTAGTTATTTGAATCAGACGCATTTGGTTGCATGAATTCTGGTAATAACATAACTTTTATTGAAATATCAAATTCTTTAATTATAATCAGAAATTCTATTACTTTCATCAAAATTTACTTAATTTTGTTAATTTTATTACGCCTATTGCTTTCGTGTAGGTAATTGAAAATTGTGCTACTCGATAAAATTTTCGCGACATTTTTAGCATAAATAGCGGTAAGTGCTTTTAGTTACGTCCTCTTTTTTCGAAATGTTGCTTTCCTCGACAGTATGACCCGGCGCGAAGAATATCGTGATGTAAGTGCAGCGATCGCTTTATTACTTTATTTCTCTGTGCACGCCATACCGAGGTGCGACTTTTACGGCCATCTCTTTGTGCCATTCTCGCCGGCGCAACGCCGGCGACAAGTAGTTCTCGTCGAATCAATGGATTGGGATCCAGCAAGACACTTCGTCATCTCACCACATCCACGATAATTTCATTTTTACGAGTACCGGTTTCGCGCACGCATATTCCCGAGATTAGTCTCCGTTATACTCAAACTTCAGAGAAACTCTGTATTTGTGAAAATTCACTTTCCTCTTATAAATCCGTGATTTTTAGTATTTTTTACTCAATTTAAGCATCTTTATTTAAACAAAAATATTTAATTACTCTCATTTCTATGATATTTAATATAATTAATCCTGGAGCTGATGTGGATCTGTTAATTCCATTCAATTATATTCTTTATGCAAATTTAAATTGTTATTAAAATACTTTGTATTCACATGTACACATGTTTTTTATACGAGTTATGTCATTTTCTTTGAAATTAATTAGTGTCTTTTAGTCAACATAAATTAAATGGATCTCGCAGACTTAGCGTCAGTAACTGTGTTATAGATTTTGACGTCAGTTCGGGAGGATTAATGTGATTAGTCATCGTTAAAAAATTTACATATTTTAATTTTAAAGAACATATTTGGCATTTTAATTTTTGAGACCCAAATTACAGTCATTTATTTTAATATTATATGCACGCGAGTCATTTTTTCTTTAAATTTTTCCGAAATTATCGATTGTATGTCAAAATTATTATTTCAAAGACGACTAAAAAAGGATTCTTGTTTTGCCCCTTTATTCGCGACACTTCTTTGCTCTCCTCACTCGCGGTGTCAATAATCGAATGAAAAGGGCGACTTTCCATTAGTATTTCCACGGAGACTCTGTGAGCTTGATTAATTTTTCAAACACTCCCATCTCTCAGTTTCGTCGATGCGTGCGTTAAGATAGGGAAAGCCAGAGAAAAAAAAGGAAAGGAGAGAGAAAGAGAAGGCTGCATCGTAGTCGAGAAGGCCCATTAGGCCTCACGGGCGCTGAGACCTCGTGGGCCCCTTGTCAGTCTCCGAAAACCAGAAAGTCAGCTTGTCAAATTAATCACGGATGACCAATCCATCAGAAGGCATTCCTAGCCGAGGAGGATCTCCTTCGTCGTTGCTGTTGTCGTCATCGTCTTCGTCGTGGCTGTCGTCTTCTTCCTTTTCACAACCAAGGTGGCGTTGCCCTCTTCGCTTCTCCGATTGGTTTCACGAACTCTGAAATTGATTTTGTCACAATTAAAAATACTTATTAATTATCTCTGACCGTAAGTATTAAGTACATTTGCAATTACACGAGTTCAATTTGATCTTAATTATCCACGCAACAATCCAGATTGGACGAATCGTGAACGAGATGAAAGAAAGCGGAGGTAAAGTACATTTGTCTGTGAGAAATCCGTGACGGGAATGCTCGAGGACACGAGAGGGCGTCGATGATCCTTCGTACCCTTTGCGTTGGATGTTTCTTTGATTTCAGAGCTTGATCTTGAGAGGAGTTCTGCTCGTGAAAAGACTGTGACGAACAAACGAGAAAATAAGAGCAGATTATCTCGTGGGAGTACAGATACCCAAAAACACATGGCTGGTACAGTCCAAGAAAGAAATGCCATCAGCCTTGCATTTCACATTTATTCTAACATGCATTCTTGACAACGTATCTCTTTTTCTTCTATCAGCTTTTTTGTTTCTCCGTCAATCAATTCGCTCATCACTGATATTTGTTTGGCAGTCGTGCAAAAGTTCGTC
This sequence comes from Acromyrmex echinatior, assembly GCF_000204515.1. The sequence goes on along the minus strand of NW_011627240.1, from coordinate 804,831 downwards.
GTGTCTCTGCCAAGTATTTATTACAGCCAATTGCCAAATTAACGGCCTACAAGTCGACTTTAGAATCGATCGCTGCGACGAACGAATTGGAGATCGTTTATATTTAAATCAATGCCTCCCCGTTTAACATAGTTATTCTCTTAATAACCTCGAATCGTCGACTGTTTCTATCTATTTCAATTTGAATATTTTCCATTGCTTAAATCTCTTTAAATCTAAAATAAAATAGTATACAGATTTCAACTTTTTATATCCTTTTTATAATACGTAATTAATAATAAGACAAGGTGAAATATAAAAAAATTTTTTTCACAATGGGCACAAACAAATATGTATACGTAGCGAGCGAAATATTGCCGACTCTTACGAAAAGTTTAGAGAGAAATCGCATTGCTCCAGGGCGACTCTGTCAAATAAAGGGTTAAGGGCCATGCCGAATCTCAGGAGCCTTTTATCCGAGCCCGATGCATTGGATGATGCAGGCGAGAGAAAAGATCCGCGAAAACCAGTTTGTCCAACCTAATAGTGCCTATGGCATTGGCGATCTTAATGAACTACTTCTTCCTCTCTCTCTCTTTCTCTCTCTCTCTCTCTCTCTCTCTCTCTCTCTCTCAAATTTTGTATTTAAGCGCTTGAGGGAACTTGGCTTAATTCATGACGCTTTCTCTCTCCTCTTTCTCTTCCCCTCTTTCTCTCTCTCTTTTTATCATCTTTTATTTAGCTTCTTTTTTTTCTTAGTTAATTTCAAAGATTGTAGATTTTTCGCGCGGGATTATTACATTCCCTCGCTAAATATATCAGAAAAGATCTAGGCGCGCGAGTCGCGAAAGGTCGGAAGTGAGAAACCATTAAAGACCATGCCGGTTAAATATGACGGACGTAGCGCCAATTACGTGCGACGTGTCCTACTTTACGTTGATGACAAGAAGGAACGTTACGATCTTTATATTCAACAAGAATCTTCCTCATGTGTAAATACAGCAAAATGAAGAATGTCAATGGAGCATTTTTAAACTTGTGTAACTTTATAAAAACATCTCTCGTGGGGAATTTCTAATGTGCGTAATATAGAGAGACGAGAGACAAGAAAATAGTTTACAGAAGGCGTTATGATCATCTAATCTTAATATTTAAATTCTGCTGCGGAATGAGGCTCCACGGCATCAGTCAGAAAACGAGGTTTCGCGATCGAGAAGGCGATGAAGATGGAATTTATGAAGAACAAGAGAGAGAAAGAGAATGAGAAGGAGAGAATGGCAGCACATAACCGATTCTCGAACTCATAAATTTTAAATTATGTCAAGCAAAAAGAAAGGACGCGCGATGGGACCCGACCTCGGATAAAATAAGAGGAACGCGTGGAGTACCTACTCCTTTCTCCCCGCTGTGGCCCTCAGTTGCTCTAGAAAAAGACAGAGAGAGAGAGACAAACTTATCGATCTGTAAATGCGAATAAAAATGAGAAATTATTTTCATATGATATAAGTGGAATTATTCTTTATACTTTTATTTATCTTATGTCCTTCCAACGTTTTTGAAGTACAATGTCGAGAAATATTGAAGTTAATATGACGAAACGTAAAAATAAAATCCGTTATTCTTTTTTTGTCTCTCTTAAAGATGCACGTAATCAAGCAGCAAAGCAGCAATGCATCACGATACCATCAGGCTACAGCGATTAATTCTGGCTGATTTGCATATGTGTTGGACAATCAGAGAAGGTATTTCCTTCTCGTCTCATCCGTCCAAACGAGAGAGAAAATCGTAAACTCGGAGCACGAGCAAAAACGGCGAGACTAAAGGCCACTGTCAGGGAATTATTAGGGTTTCTACATCGTAAGGCCCCGCTGGCAGCACAGACGGTCGGCAATGGTGGGGAGAAGAGTGGGGAGAAGGCTCATTGCCTCGACACGTTTTCCATACGCGAAATCGCTTTATGGGGGTCGCTACAAAATTTCAGAGGGTCCCATTACCGCGCGTCGGGAGGGGCCCCATCGAGTCGAATTTCCGGCATTAATTCGACATTATGCGATATTCAAATCTGTGCCGTGGAATTTTTTCAGTCTAACGAGATTCCGCTCCCCCTCCGCTTCCCCTCTTGAGCCCCAACCTCTTGTTCCCTTGTCGATGCGCGGAGTTTCGAGCTCGCTCCATTATAGAAAATTGCGGAATGTGCTGGAGTGTCATTTTCTTTTTATTGTCATGATAATTCTCTATTGACCGTTCGAAAATGTGCGCGACAAAGCGCACGTCTGCGCATATCGATTGGGACAATTATATTTGATATATATGTATATTATTACAGTCAATTTTTTTCAATCTTATTTTTTTACAGCGTAGATTGCATTCGATATTCATTAAAAGGACTCTACACTAATTAAATAGAAAATTACGTCCCAGTGAAATGAATTAGTTTTTATATATAATATAGCTTATTATATACGAAAACTATAATATCTCTATGACATGTTTTGTTTATCACATTATTCGCAAAACTAACAAACAGTAACGTTACACAATGTTATAATTTTATACTCTGTTATGTACACTATGTGTTATATTACATTTATATTGTTGAGTGGGAAATTATAATATTGATATCATGTTATTTTTAGTTTGTGTTCTGCGAGAAACGCGGTAAATAAAAGATATCATAGACTAAGCAATTAATAGTTTTTGAACTATGGTGTATCAAAGGTTCTCTGTGAGCACAATTTTTATCCCTTTGATACACTACAGCTCAAACTCAATTATTAAGCCATAATCATTTCGTTGTGAACTATATATGCGAAAATTGACTTATTTTACCGATACCTAATTTTCTAATATAATTAATGAAGAATCCTTTAGAATTCCACGTTTAACTACAATAGTTCAATGCAAAAGGTTGATTCAAATCTTAATTATTAGACCTGAGTTGAATTTTCACTATAAATACCTCCATGTATGTTTGTTTCTCACGTATGGAGAATTATCTCATTGCACTCTTCGTCGAATCAGGCGCGAATGAACAGCGATCGGACGACAGAGGCTGACCGCGCGCGTAAGGACCGCCGAGTAGCGCGCGCGGCGTTCCTTTGTTCGCGGCCAGTTTCATTTTTCGAGTATGGAGGATAATTAATCTTGGGTGGGCATAAAAGGGTTTTCGGGTTCGGCCACGAGAAAAAATGAGCGCAGCTCTTCGGCCGCGACCAGTTGTTCCCTGGCCCTTTTTTCTTCCTCCCCTTCTCGCGTCCCTCCTCCCTCAGACCCCACACTCCCCTCAGGTAGAGTCTCCTGCCCCCGCGCTTATTCCCCCTTTCCTTTCCATCTTAACATTTCATCTTTCTTTCTCCTTGATCTCTTTTTCCATCCCTCACTCTTTTCTCTCTCATTTATCCACTTAGTTGCCTCCCACACGTAGCACCGCGGGATCCTAAAACCATCTTGTCTCCGATACTCGATGTCCAACCGCCCTCTCCTTCCTTTTTTTCCGAAATTTGAGTCAATAAAAAATCGTTTGGAACAAAGAAACGAACAGCCGCCAATTTCTCACCGGATAATGCCTCGGCCCATCGGTCCCAGGGAGAAGGCTAATCACGACTGGGCATCTCGACTTCTGTTAGGTGTTAAAAATGGACCCCGCGGGGCTCTGCGTTCTTTATCTCGCGGCTATGTAGATCCCCCAATCTCGTTCCCGAGATGTTAAATATTAAAATTTGGAAACGTTACACCCGGTTGCGCCCATATGAGATTCCCGCTTTCAAGCAGAAGCGAAGGCAGTCGCGATAAAATATCGGAACGACGCGCATCAATTTCCGTTCGTGTTACGAGGTGGTTCGTGATAAATCTGAAAATATCTACCCGTTTCGCCGCCTCAAGTATTCCCCGAAAGTTGATTCGTCGAATTTGTTAATTCTTCTTCTTTTTGCTTTTGCACGTATATCCGTTTGATTCCTTCATTCTCGAGGAAGGCGCGAGATTGGTTCGAGTCAAGAGCTCTCTAATGATGTGGGTGCATTCACTGCGGTCGATATATCGTTCACGATTACGATGAGCCGAAGGAATCGGCGATTTATCATGGAGATACGTGCATAAACTCGGCTTTCCCTTAGAATTCTCCTCGATTAGGCACATCGATCGCTCGGTGGATCGACGGTATATCCGTTGCTCGATTTGGAATTCCTTATGAACGGCAGCTTACTTCCGTTAACGATTCTGACTTGAACGAGCCCAACCACGTATGTAGTTAGGCACGCGTAACGCGAGGCTCTGAACGCGCCCGTGTTTCGTTACACGACGACGAAGCGCTCGAAATTCGATTCTGGCGAGAAACAAGAAAGCCGAAGCCGTCGGCCTGTCGGTAATCTCACTTTCATGTTTGGAATACCGAATTTACGTAACATGGTGTGTCACACGCGCGGGAGGGATCGGGTTGAAAATCGCATGATTGAATAATATTTTATCGATTATTATTTCATTATTAATCTTCTGGGGATGGCATCGTTGTCATTAAAAAAACAATTTTTAAAATTTATTTATTTATACTTGAAAATATCTTTTATAGCCTCTGTTTTGGCAGATTTTATACGCATGATAAAAAGCTATGCAATATTTATAATGATATCGATCACTGTCGCGTTAAACATTACAAAATAAAAATGAAGAATCTATCGATGTATAGAGCTGTCCTAGCAGATAGAAGAACTATATTTAAGTGTTTAATACTGCATACATTTCTGCGCATCTTCAGTTATTAAATATACCAATCTCGAATTTATCCCAAATATATTCTAATTTAATTTTAAAATGAACTTTGTAAATATGTACACTCATTTCTTGAAGCGTCCGTCCATTTATCCTTCTGCAAGATTTTTCAGAAATTTTTATAAATTCCGTTTTTTAAATCCTAATCTTTAACTCTACCGAGATAAAATGTAAATCAAATCAGTAAGACTCAATTGATCAAAAATTAATTTCAACAAAATTCTTTCAATTATAGGTACAGATTCGTAGCTGCATTATTTATAATTAGTTACATCCGTTGCAAAAGATCAATTTATTTTACGTTATATCTGTCTCTTTCTGCAATTTTCGAGTATCTCATCATGCATTTTGAGATGCTACCGTATTCTCTGATCTGTTTACAATGTTCTCACGCAGAAATTCGAGAATAACCACAGCGAAAGAGCAGCTTTCTCAGGAAACCAACGACAACGATTACTCAGATTTCTCGACGAAAGGAGTATCCTCGTGTTTCGCTTTGGTGATGCAGCCACTTTTTACCGTATCCCTTCCGATTCTCCCCAGAAGAGCGAACTACCCGTTTGCGCAGGGTTGAGAGAGGTGAAGGAAGAAGACGAGAATGTAACCCTCGAAGGCATGCTTAACCCCTGCGGGTCACAGAAAGAACGGCGTTTTACCGACTATTAACTCGCTTTTACCCCTGTTTCTTACCCTCGCGGTCTGGCTAAGGGATGCCAAAGGAAACGGAGGGGCCGTCAGGCGCCGACGAGATAGAAACGGCTCAAGGGTCCTCGCGTAATCTCCCGTTTTTTTCTTCTCGCACTATTTTCACTCTCTCCCCCTCTGCGATATTTCTTTTTCCACTTTTCCGGGCTTTCCGAGATGGACGCGTGCAGGTAGCGGGCCAGATACCTGCGCGAATCCTCGAAGAGGGGTAAGAATGAAAAGAAAAAAAAATCCTAGATCTCTTCGGGGGTCATGCTCGATTTAATCCCTGAGAAAAATCGCACGATCCCCCTCGCGCGGCAGAGTCGCAGTTGATTTCGGGGGTTAACCGATTTCCCTGCGAAATTTGAAATCCAAGAGCGCGTTTTTTACTACCGTTTTTCTAATTTGACCTGAGCGATACACCCGTTTAAAGGCTTAAATATCTCGTAAAAATGGGCTCGAGAATACAAGGCGAGATTTTGGCCCCTCTTCTCTATTTCTTTTTTTTCGCGCAACTTTCGAGGTTAGAGGGTCAGATGTCAGTCACCGTCTCTAATTTGAACATCGAGCAAGTATATCAGAATAATCTCTCTTATTCAGTTTATATTGTTCAATTTCCAGATGTGAAGATTTTGGCAAATATATATTCATTATGATAATGCAAATTTTTGAAATTAGAATCTTTGATTCTGAAATTAAAAGAGCGGAACTTGTCGCATAAAAGTGACATTAAATCTCAAAATTATGTAAATAATTAAAATCGTCAGTTTTACGAATTTTTTAAAATAATTGTTTCTTTTCTCTTTATCTCTTTCTTTCTGCCTTTATTTTACGAACCTTAATGCTTAAATCTTCTCACGAGTAATTGATTTATTTTCATTCTTGCATCGCAGCTCATTGTGCTTCGCACGATGTTTTATAAACGAGAAATCTTGGAAAGATGACTCGCTGCAACACGTTTTTTTGCTGCGATTGTGTATCGATGGAGCATGACTCGCCGCTGTGCGAGACGATTTGGAGCAAAGACGAAAGAGAGAACGTCTCCAAAGGAAGCGAAACATAGGATCCCCGCGGCGCGGTACCTTCTCAAGACTGGACCTTAAAAATCGAGTCAATTTAAGGACTCGGCCGCGAGCAAGATATAGAGAAACGCGTATATGCATGCGATTCTTCAAGAATCTCCCTCGCAAGGATGAGAATTCATTTAAGACCAGAACGAACATCGGATCTTTTTGCGCTATTTATGACGGCCCTCCTGCGTTATACGTTTTTATTAATTATAATCCCGTATTAATCATAAGAACAAAATTCTACGTTTAACCGATATTTGATATGGAACTAAAATTGATAATCTGAACATTTAAAATGTTTCCAATATAAGAATAAATACACATTCGACCGTTAAATACACTATTCAACTAATTTATTAATTTTAGTTTTAAACAATATTCGGTGAATTTACAATATATACATGTACAACGCTACGAATTAATTCCAACACCTAATATATATATAAAGAACGTGTCGAAATCATTTTCGATCTTGAATTTTTAACTAAGGTCCGGTTGCACCAACGTTACTTTGATTTTAAGCGAAACTTAAAACTCTCTCTATCTCGTTTTAAAACCGAAAAGAGACAAGGATAAAGAAAGTTTTAAGCCTCGCTTAAAATTAAAGTAACGTTGGTGCAACCGGATCTAAAACTGGGATAGTAATATCACAAATTAAATTAACAAGTAATTTAATGATATCGATGCTGATAATCTTGTCAATATATATTTGCACAAATATTTTCCCATAATAGTTGTTTTGTTTTTTCGCGGAAATCTGTATTATAAGGGTTAGTCATTTTTCATTAGTAAGCGAACCATCGTGATACAAAGCACTTCGTACGTTTAGCGAAAAAAGATGGGAAGCGCGTAAAAGAATGAAAGAAAGATTTAACCGCGAGAAACGAGGAAGCATAAATTGAAAAAAAAAGAGATCCAAGGGGTAATTTTAATAGACGTCATCGATCTAACCTTTGGGTCCCCGTTCCAGGGAGGTCTTGGAGTTTCATTTTCAATGAAAAACTCTTTAAGCCCTTTCCCGAATCTAAGTCTATTCCTATCATGCTCGTCTCTCGTTTTCCTTATTTCTCGTCTATTCTCAGGGTTTACTTGCGCGAATAAAACGCATCCTATCTACCTGATGTCCGCAGATTATATCCGCAGGGTAAAAATCCTGAAAACAAACTTTACCTGTATGCCATGGAATCGTTTGCAATTAAAATTTTATTTTTTCTATCGTATATATTTTTTAAAATTAAAAATTGTTAAACATTTTTCAGAGGTTCTTATTTTTTTTATAATATTTTATTTTTGTGCAAAGTAAGCTATTAGATTATAAGCATCACATTGAAAAAAATTTTAACAAACTA